>JANKOE010000204.1:8311510-8330641 GCA_026284465.1 Erythroxylum citrifolium
TAGTTATAAACCCTGGAGGTAGAGAGTAGAGCCATTCACTTGCACGATCCCTCAAGGAAAAAGGGAATAATCTGAGGCGAATTGCATCGTCAGATACCCCATTTTGCTTCAACATGCTACATATCTGAATGAACTTCTCCAAATGAACATGGCGATTTTCTAAAGAGTTGCCTCCACGTTGGGACTATTAGACCATCTGCACAAGTCCGGTCTTTCGTTCAAAGTTGTTAGCAATAATTGGAGGTGTCGTGATGCTCGATTGATAATCCTCAAAGCTCGGCATGGTATGGTCCCGCATTGTTATCTAATTTTGCCCACCATTCTGCCTTTGTTCTGCCATTACTTGTTGTGGTTCTGCCACCTTTTGCTCACTTGTAGTGTCAACAGGTTCGGTTTCTATTCGCTGATTACTCTATATAGCTTATGCTCTTTGCTATTTCATAGCTTTTTGGAGCGCCTTAGCAGTCTTTTCAATTTTTGGATCAAATAACAAGTTTTCTACACTATGAGAATGTCTCATATACAGAAGGAATTACCTGCAATTCAAAAATCGAAAAGAATACTCCGAGTGAAGAAATAAGCTATAAGCTATGAGAAAAAGTAAATAAAATGAAAAATAACAAAATAATAGTGAAAAATAAATGCCCAAAGTAACCAAACAATTGGTTGCCTAATATTGCCCAAAGGAAACTCCCCAGCAATGACACCAAAACTTGTTCGAGACCCTACAAGTACGGGTCACGCAAGTAAATAGGAAAGTATGAGTATCGATCCACAGGGAGTTATTGAACAATTATTAGGTTAAAATCATTCAATTATTTGGGTTGATCACTCAAATGTTGATTATTGAGAAATTAATTAATGACCAAATTGCTAAAACTAATCCTAAAGCAAACAGAATAATCGCATAACTTATGCAGTATGAGTCTGTAAGGAATAAATCAGATATATAAAAGGTAGGTTTCAAATATGTTTTTGTGATCAACTTTTAATTATTCTCTTCTGGTTTATTCAATAATCTTGATCCCTAGACTTTAAAGGAAACTAAATCCAAATTATCTATGATTCTCTATCGAGATATCAAAGAAGTATCGTAGTTAAAATCAATCCCGATTATCGTGGCTCATGAAATTAACTCACATGAAATTAACTCAAACCCATTAAGATTTTTTATCTAGTTGGTAATTCCTCTAACAGATTTTTGCCTATGTCTAGGTCTAAACCTACAAGTTCTTAATTTTGATTTTCCACTACCGATTTTCACCTTTCAGTTCTTCAACCGATAATTTTAACACAAATTATATAAGGCCTAACACTTAATAAGTACAATAATACTCAAAGCAAGAATCAATAGCCACAAATCAATTTTATTGAATAAAACCCAAAATTAAATCATGTAGAAAATTCGAAAACTATGTCTCATCTTTGAAATCCAACAAGAAATCTACTCTTTCATATTCATATTCAACAAAATAAATATCAAAAGCAAAGAGAATGGAGATTAGAGGAGTAAGGAACCAAGAACTCGGTGAGTCTTGAACATAAACGTCAAAAACCCAGGTTTGAAATGGGTCTCGTGCGTGCAGCGTCATTTGGGAATGGCTCTCTTCTTTCCTGCGTGTTGTCCTTCTTTTCTCCCAATTTGCTGCTTTTTTTTTGTCTTTTTCCACTCCGGCGTCAGGTCTCCTTCGCATGCGTTAGGTTTTGTCTTTATGCGTCAGGTCCCTCTCCGTGTGTCCAGTCCTCCTCCTGCGTGGGATAGCCGCCTGCGTCTGGTCTCCTCGCGTCAAGTCTTGCAGCTGCGTCCCCGTACTCTCTCCTGCGTGCATCAAAATCTTGGAGTACCGCCTCCCTTTTTTTTCCGTCCCCCTCTCAACTAAAACCTAAAACGTCAAAACATTTTCTGTCCTCCAAAACGTGACCGCTCTTGCAAACTTAGCACAAACTTGTTTGCTTCCTTCCTTTTGTTGTCGTTTCCTGTGTTTTGGACTCTTCTATTCACTTGCTGCGGTGGCAACTTCTTAGGTCTAATTTGAAGCCAAACTTTATACTTTCTACGAAGAAACCAGAAAAATAAAATAAATAACAAACTTAATGAAAATAAATAAATTAACCTAAAAATGTTACTAAAATGAATGAATGAATATGTAAAATGAATGCAAATATGACCTAAATATCTATATGAATTGGACTAAACAATGAGTTTGTAGATATTATAGGAATTATGTGTAAAATATAAGGGTAAAAGGGACTAAAAATAAGTTCATTAATTGATCTAAAAAATTTACCCGAAAAATTCATTTGAGAGGCTTTTTTGAGATTCTTCAAATTTGAGCTTCTTAAAAAGTTGTATTTTGATTGTCGAAAAAGTCATATTTTTTAAAAAAGTGATTTTTATTTTATACTCAAACACTCAGTTTTCTTAAAAAGGCTTATGTGGTGGAGAAAAGCACTTACTGATTTCTTAAAAGTCCATCCAAATAGGCACTTAGTATAGTAGGAATAGTATATATCTAGTTAGAGATGATAATTTAAGCCCGATTTGGCCTGATTTTAAATTAACAGACTAAATTTGAGTTAAACATGACTCAAAGCGAAAACAAAAGGACAACTAAAGAGAATTCTTAAAGAGAACTTTTATTGATCAATCACAATATGGAAACTCTAAGCTCCTTTATATAATGACATACCTTTCTTAATAAGAAACCTAATAAATAGAAAATATATATTAAATAGAATTTTGGTCAAAATAGGAATTATAAAAAAAACATAATATTTAAATTGTTCCTGCATCAAACTAAATTTTATTTTAAACTCGAATTTTAGAATACTAATTCAACTCGAATTATTTAAATAAAACGGCTTCATTTTTTGCTCAAAACTCGTTACCATAACCAATATCTAGCCACTTGAAGTTTGTGAAACATTTCACCGAAAATGTCAATAAAAAGACCAAAAGCGTAATACTGAATTTCGAGCCGAGCCACGAGATAACCGGCCCATAGCTCAACAGGTCACGGGCGGGTTGGGCTATCTTGACTTATTTTATATTTTTTTAAAAGAAATGTCAAAAATGACATTATTTTTGAAGTAACGATCGGGCCACCAATCGATCACTTTTACCCGTAGTCTATTCGTAGCCCGATCAACTTAGGCCAAAATCAAGCCGTGCCGAACCAAGCTAAAATTAACGTCTATGTTAAAAAGTAAAAAGATTTAAACTTAAAACCCCTAATTCACCGTATTAGAAAAAAAAACAGTGAAAGTGACAGCCGCCGGTAATGACTCGTGGCGGACACGTGCCTCTTAAAAAGCCACTGTAATATAATCGGCATCTGATTGGATATCGGAAAAGTCAAAAGCTCTTATTGGATACTTCTCATATCCAATTCTACAACCGCCCACACGCATTCTCTTCTCCCTTTTTATTTCCCTATCCTTGACTTTTTATTTCCCGAAAATACGCTAAAAAGGGTAAATGAACAGAAATACCTCGGCGCCTTTCCATTTTTCGTCGATATAAACCCTAACATCGGAGAAGCTGCTATTGGTTTCCGATCACTGAAGAGATGTCGGAGAAGTTCTCGCCGGCACTTAGAATTGGAGATCTCAGCGACTACATAGCACCGTCGCAGACATGCGTCGTTTCTCTCAACTCCAATTCCACCCTCAAGAAGCCCGCTAGGCCTCAGGTTTTTGCCTTAAACTGTTATTAAAAGAGTTTCTTTCTATGAAGTTTTTAGTTCTCGGTTTTACTTTTTATGGTTTTAATTTCGTATGAACTTTTTTTGCCTTTGGTTCTTTTTTTTCTCCCCCCGGCTGGTGTAGGTTTCAATAGATAATAAACGGCAAACTGAACCAGTTAAAATTTCTCTGAAGGATTGCTTGGCTTGCAGGTAATTTTATTTTTATGTATAATTCAATATCCGATAATTCAGTGTTTCTTGTTCTTAATTGCCAAAGTCGCCGTCTTTTTATGAGGATTCCTTCTGTGTGTTGATTAAACTATGTTGGGTACTTGTTAATCGTTGGTTTAATTTCCCACAAGTTCTGCCACCATTCTATTCGATGATTAGGTGACAAGATGCTTATAAATGCTTAATTAGCTTTTCTTTTCTTTTCTTTTTTTTTTGCAATAAATTTGCGACTTTACTTGAGTTTGGCTACTGCCTATAGACTTGTTACTAGGGCTTTCAATGCTCTCTGTAATGATAACCACGAAGATAATGGTAAACTTTTTAATGGTTACTGACAGAATGTACTTGCATAGTCATGTCGGCAGGATGGCTACTAGTCTTTTAATTAATGTGATTAGTCTACATTTTGCATTGCTAATAAAAGGGTTGAATTATTTTCGTGACATTGCAGTGGATGCATAACGTCAGCAGAGACAGTCATGCTTGAAAAACAAGGTTTGGATGAGTTCCTTGCTAACATCAATAAAGGAAAAGCTGTTGTTGTTTCCTTGTCTCCTCAGTCAAGAGCTTCCTTTGCAGTCTATTTTGGCATTCCTCCAATTCAGGTACTAATGGGGCTTTCTTCTTGATGCTGCGTATAGAAGATGAAATGATGTCCTTCAAATGTGGAGTCATGCATTTTTAATATGCTATTCTTTTCAACTTTCAGGTTTTTAAAAAGCTCACAACATTTTTCAAGTCCCTGGGAGTAAAGGCCGTATTTGATACAAGTTGCAGCAGAGACATGACACTTATTGAAACTTGCAATGAGTTCATTAGTCGATACAAAGAAAGTCAGTCAGTCGAGGATGAAAAAGCTGGGCCATCATTACCAATGCTTTCTTCAGCATGTCCAGGTTTGTTTTGTCCCTTAGCATAATACCCTCATTCCTGAAAAAAAGGGTACGATAGCCCTGTTTATGCGACTTCAAGAGTAGATGGTTGGAGAGAGCTGGAAAAAGCTGTGTAAAAACAAATACAAATATGCTGTGACATTCTTACATGTTGTGACATAACTGGGATTATAGAGTGAACAAGTTTTAATGGGAGCTGCTTGACTTTTTCATCCTTCTGTAATTGTAGGTTGGATATGCTATGCTGAAAAGCAGCTAGGATCCTATATTTTACCGTACATTTCATCTGTCAAGAGTCCTCAGCAAACAGTTGGTGCTGCCATCAAGCATCACTTATGTCATAAAATAGGTCTTCGGTAATGATACAACCTAATCTTTTCTTTCCATTTTTTTTGTGATGTTCATTTCTGAATGATTTTTCATCAAGCATAACTTTTTGAATCATCTAATTCTTGTCCTTTTGACAAGAGCAACTGATTAAAACTTTTTAACGGAGTCTGTGATAGGCTCAATTTATGCTTTGATAACTTATGTTACTTCCTAAAGCACTATAGACATATATGAATGTTGTTGAATTCAGTATGTGAGAAAAATTCTAATGGATGAAAACTAATTACTAGGCCAGATGAGATTTACCACGTGACTGTGATGCCTTGTTATGATAAGAAGCTTGAGGCTGCGCGAAATGACTTTATTTTTGAAGCAGAATCTGGTATTAAACTTCCAGAGGTAGATTCAGTTTTGACTACTGGAGAAGTGTTAGACTTGATTAAGGTAAAGCAATTTGTTAAATCCTTGTGATTTCTGTGATCTCTCCCCTTAAAAGCTATATTCTGAATGATAAGTACTTTTGGTCAACTTTTGCAGTTAAGGTCCGTAGATTTTGAGGCTCTAGATGAATCTTTTCTTGATAAAATGTAAGGTCTTTCAGTTATTGTTAAGAATTGTTACCATACATGTATCCTGGAAGTGTCTGTCAAGATATGATGTTTGGTGACATTCCTGCAGGTTGACAAATGTTGATGAAGAGGGACATCTATATGGAGTGCTTGGAAGTTCTGGTGGCTATGTGGAAACAGTATTTCGGCATGCTGCTAAATCACTATTTGGAATTGAAGTCAAAGGTCCATTGCCCTTCAAGACGATAAGGAATACCGACTTCCGTGAGGTCATTCTTGAAGTAAGACATTCTCTTTAATTCTCTGTCATTCCATCATTTCCTAACTATTTTTGCATGCATTATCTAGAAGTATAGTTAGTTGTTGATTTGCGCATGATTAGCTGGAGATGGAAGGATCTGAGTTGGTTTTCCTACTCAAGCCTTTCCCTTTCCTCATTGATGTGAATATAAGCCTATAGTAAAGTTTAGCATACTTTTATAATGTGAAGCTCCTGTATACAACATGATGTGGTACTTTTTGCCACCTGAATTTTATATTTAAGAGACACTTACAGGTAACTAATTGTTACTTTTAAACGTTGTCATGAATCATCTTGTACATCTTGTATTGCAGGTAGATGGAAAAGTTGTGTTGAAATTTGCCCAATGTTATGGCTTCCAGAACCTGCAAAATGTTGTAAGGAAAGTCAAAATGCGGAAATGTGACTATCATTTCGTGGAAGTCATGGCATGTCCATCAGGTTTCTTTTCTGTCACATGCACTTGCTTGCAAACTTTCTTGGACGAATTACTCCACATGAGGCGTGACCATCTATATTTTTGTTTAAGCAGGTTGTTTGAATGGTGGAGGTCAAATCAAACCAAAGCCAGGACAATCCCCAAAGGATTTGATTCAATTGTTAGAAACTGTTTATATGGAAAATGTAAGCATCTCTTGAATTTAATGGTCTCTTATTTCTTTGAAACTTAATCTTGTACTGGTATAAATACTGTGGAACATGCTGTTATTACTGTTCTAATTTCTTATCTTTACCTTCCCTATGTGCTTATGCTGAACTTTTTGACATTCGAACATCTTATCATAGAAGATATGCAAGTTGATCACTTATTTGCTGGTTTAACTAGTTGATTTATCCGAGGGGCTCATGTACTTTAGTTCTTGGAGATTGCAAGTTCCACGGCATTTGTTTGTTGTGTTGTGTAACATTAAAACATTTTCTGATGACCACGTAGGAGAGGTATTCCATACTGATTTATGGATTCAATGTCTACTAGAGGTTTTGAATGCACAATGCTTCACATGACTATGGGCATTTGATTGTCAAAATGACCTTGAGTTAAAAGATACAGAATGATCTGCTACGTGCTTGCCTGATCTGCTTATACCTTTTTATTCTATCCTTATGCTTGTTTTCGTTGTCCTTGCATTATCATACAAGTTATATGGTTTTGACTGTTTGTTCAATTTTGTATTTGTAGGTTTTGGTTGCAGATCCTTTTGATAATCCTACAGTTAAATGCATGTATGACGAGTGGCTTGAACAGCCTGGTTCAGAGAAAGCTAAAAAGTATATACATACAGAATATCATCCTGTGGTTAAAAGCTTAACTGTTCAATTGCATAATTGGTAATAGCTTTCAGTCCTCACCTATACAGAAAGGCAAATTTCCTGTTGCTGCCTAACCTATGGCTTCTCATAATCCAAGTTATCTCTGTGATCTGAAACACTATATGCCTTACTATGTGTTGTTCCTTCATGGGATTGCATTTTTAGGGGGTCCAATTTTGACAGAGTAAAACATAACTCCTGATGTATTGTATTGATCTTGTAAATGCTCTATACTTAGGCTTCTTCTTAGATAGGGAATACAAATTATTGCATACAATACACATTGTAATCTATGTTCTTTTTCTTCCCTTCTTTTGATCGAAGGGTTCAAATAATGTTCTCTGAATCCACGTAAACGCTTTTGTATTTTCAAGCTGACATACGAGTTTTGTACAATGGAAGGTAGTAGTTTGTCCCATGTTCTTGATACGTAGTAAACTTTGCCATGCTCTGTTTAATATTGATGTTATGACCAATGGAACAAACAAAGGCCGCCTCCGTCTGAAAATGGGTCTCTCGTGGGAATTCTTTAAACTTTGTCATGCTCTGTTTTAATATTTGATGTTATGACCAATGGAACAAACAAAGGCCGCCTCCGTCTGAAAATGGGTCTCTCGTGGGAATTCTTGAAGTGTAGTAAACTCTGTCATGCTCTGTTCAAGATTTGATGTTATGACCAATGGAACAAACAAAGGCCGCCTCCGCCTGAAAATGGGTGCCTCGTGGGAATTCTTTAAGTGTTGCTTTGGCTTGGAAGAAATAGATTGTAAAAAAAGGGAACCAAATCTGAACCAAAATCAGTGAACTGACTAAGTATTAGGCAGGACTTTGACTTCATTCATATTTCATACAGCTTTTCTTATACTCCATCTTTGAGTCCAATAACAACACCCCCATTCTGTCGTGCCCCTAAACTTTCAACTTTGTTGTGTGTGTCATCATTTGTCTGCCTAGAATTTTTTTTTCAAAGGATTAATTCAACTGACTAGTTGCAACTTTCATATTTTAAAATATGAAATTTAAAATATAAAATATTAAAAGAGAGTGCATGCTCATCTTTTTAGCTTCAATGTTGCAGATTCAAGTAGCATCTTTGGGTTTAATTGATTACATTGTAACCTAAAGTATCTGATGCAAGAAGAATGGAGTTATTCCAGTGTATATCTTCCAGAACTGTTGTGTATCATTAACAGAGAGCTAATAGATAAAAAATGGAAAAATAATACATGATTTGAGCTCATTTAATTCAGAACTTCCATAGTCTCCATGGATTGGTTGGACTCGTCGTGTGAAAATATGTGAGGAGTGGGAACCAAATACAACGTTTCCTTTCTTCCAATAGTAGCTCCAGAGCCTTCAGTCATGTCCAAGTTCTCTGGTGTTGTTCCTTCTGGCAATTTCCAGTCAAAATGATAGAGTAATTGAGCAATGGGAAGCTCAATGTTAGCCATTCCAAAGGTTATGCCAGGACAAATCCTCCTTCCAGCTCCAAATGGAAGGTACTGAAAGTGAAGTCCTCTGAAATCAACTGAACTATCTTCGAACCTCTCTGGCATAAAGCTCAGAGGTTTACGCCAGTACTTGGGGTCTCTTCCAATAGAGTATGCATTCACCATCAATTTGGTTTTCTCAGGGATTTCATACCCATCAATCACACAAGCTTCTCTGGTCTCTCTTGGAAGCAACAATGGTGCTGGTGGGTGTAGCCTCAGAGCTTCTTTGATCACTAGCTTCAAGTAGGACAATTGCTGAACATCTACGTCTGTGATCTTTTCCTTTCCCTTGAAGGCTCGTCTCACTTCAGCTTGTGCTTTTTTCAAAACTCTTGGATTTCTCATCATTTCAGACATCGTCCACTCTACTGTCAGCGATGAAGTATCAGTCCCAGCCACAAACATATCCTGCATTAAGTGTGTCAGAAGTTAAGATTCAACTGAGAAAAGGACTGTTATAAAATCGATAATCTGATAGAGGAAACTAACCAAGATGACAGCTTTCAAGCTGGTAGTAGTAATGGGACACTTGAAATTGCCACCCTCTTGAGATTTCAGAAGAACATTAACGAGATCATCATCTTCTGAATCAGCAGTACCGTTTTTTGAGTTCATCAGTTCCTCTTTATGGTCTTGTATGATTTCATCCAGTAACTTAGTCATCTTTACTTGAATACGTTCAAGTTTAGATTTTATCCCACTAAGTCCTTGAAGGAACTCCAATGATGGGAACAAATCAGCCAGGTCAAATCCTCCTGCCAAAGCTGTGGCCTCCCTCAACCCCTGAAGCACTGCATCTTGTAACTCCTCCGAGCAAGTATTGCCAAATGCTGTTCTACAGGTAACTTTGTTGGTGTACAAGAACACCCTTTCTGTGAAATTAAATGGCTTCCCTGCAGATGCTCGAACAAATTCGAGGAGATTCGCAACCTCATCGTGGCGAACCGAAGAGAAAGATTGAACCTTCCTAGGACTCAACATTTCTGTCACACAAATTTTTCTCATTTGCTTCCAGTAATCACCATAAGGAGAAAAGACAAGGTCTTGACCACCATAGGTCATGATGCTAGAGGCTAGAACATTAGGCCTCTGTGCAAAGGACAGCTCGTGTGTCTTCAACACTTCTTCAGCTAACTCAGCCGAAGACACAACAATTGCAGAGATCTCTCCGAGCTGCACATGCATAAGAGGCCCATGTTGCTTGGCAAGGTCTCTCAGAGCATGGTGAGGCGGTGAACCCACCAAATTGTACAAGTTCCCTATAAAAGGCAGCTTCATTGGCCCTGGAATCGTCTTCTTCGGGGTACTACTATCAGCTTCAGATGTTGCACTGCAACACACCTTAACTGGAAGGCGATGAGTAGTTGCATGACTGGGGATAGAGACGATGAAAGCTGGAGCTCCAAGTTTTGATGAGGACAGAACTGGAGTTCCCATCATCGAAGGTGAAAATGTTTGTGATCCCAATTTAGAAGAGCAGATCGATAAAGAACCCATGTTTGCAGAGAAAGATATGCAACAACTGTGTTAAAAACCTGCAGGTTCTGGGATTTTCTTTGAATGATCCCAACTTGCTGAGTTTGTGAAGTAGCTAAGAACATCTTTATATAGAAACATATAGAGTCCAGCATGCAATTACTTGGAAGCCTAGCATGGCAACTGTTGAGACCAATTTTCAAAACCTGACGATCATGATTTTAGTTTAATACTCCTGAACGTTGAAAACATGGACAATTAATTATTCAGCACATCTTCATTGACTAAGAACACAAAACAATTCAAATAACAGCAATTTCAATCAGTTACATTACGATCCTCTCCAGATTTCTGCAATTAAATCCGATAATCATATACTCCCTTCTATTAAAAATAAATGTCGTTTTAGAGAAATACATACTTGTTAAGAAAGTTAATGAAATGTCTGATATATCCTTATTAATTAAATGTTAAAATGCCTTGAAAATATAATCTGTGTAATCTATACAATTAAAATGTGAGAGAAATTAAAGGGTAATTTTAGAAGTAAAATCATAAATATGCATAAGAAGTCACAAACCATACTTATTTTAAACAAGCGGAAGTATTATATATCGTATTAAAATTAGTCAACCAACCTATTGCCTGTACGTTAAACCAATTAAAAACTTCAAATGATCAAAGCGTATCCAAATTTCCTTACTTAACCATGACGGCTGCTTTTAAGATGTTAAACCAAAGTTTGTTGGTAAGTCAAAATTGAAAGAGACCCAATAAGAGCTTGTTTGGTTTTCAAAGATGGCTGTGCTTACTCAAGATAGTGTTACGTATGGGACCATTTAGAATGTCGATTGCTTCATGTCCATACCTATAGGTGGTGGCCACTTGAATTGCGATTGCTTACCCAACTGGCCAACATAATATTATTTTAAAAATACACTATATATTTTATATTAATCCTGATATTGACTTTAAAATTGAATAAAATTATATTCGTAATACTAAATCTCTCGTGCTTCAGCAAGATTTTTACTGAATATTATTCGTCGTCTAATTTTTACAAGCTAATATTTTTTACCCCTACATGATAGAGAGACTGTTTCCAATAAACTCCCGTACGAATGTGACAAAAAAAAGTGATGCAAGTTGATGGAATAAATAAGTAAAAGAAAGTAAGAAAAATAAATCACAAATAATAATAATAATATAAAAAAATAATACTTAATACAAATAATAAAGATACAAAAACAAAAACGAATTTTTTTTAATTTAGTCTAAATTTGAGCTGCTTAGGTATGGATTTATCCGAAGACTAACTCTTTTAATTAAAATGATATTATTTTGCTTAGAATAATTAAGTCTTGGATCAGTTTGAATCTAAGTCAGACTTATAAATCGGCCAATTAAAAATAACTAAATTTAAGATTAAAAATTGTCATACCAACTTGGAAAATCAGGATTGGTAGGCGCTTACTAGCGGTGGCCGTGTCTCACTTTCCTTGGGGTCTTGGTCAAGCCAACTCTTTGTTTTGTCAATCATTACAACTCCCTTGGTCAAGCACCAATACTTGGACTCTTTTTATTCGTCGATGAATAATTTCAAGAAAAATGAATAAGGTTCATGTGAAAATATGAAATAATGCAATTAAATAAATAGAAAAATATTAATAAAAGACGGATATTTTTAAGCTTAGTATATATAATATTCCCAATTATTTTTTAATTTTTCTTCAATTTTTTATGAAATAGTTTCAATTTCGAATTTTTTATATAAAATATTTTTAAATTTTATAATAGAATACACATGAGAGAAGTATTTTAAGTTTACAAATTCAGAAATAACAAAAACAGATTTATGAAATTTATAAAAATAAAAATAAATTATAATATCAAATATGTAAAAGAGGTACTTGTCTATTTCTATTCATTATTAATTATTGCTATTGTTGTTATTATTAATTATTATTATAAATTTTGTACTTATTATTTATTTTTATTATTATTATATAAAATTAATTTTCTTATCATTGATACAATTAAAAAATTACAAATGCACTTCAAATAAATATTGATGCAATTATAAAATAATCAATGAATTACATCTTTCCAACCATATTATATTGTAAGGGCATTTTTGTTATTAACACTATTTTTTTGTTCTATCCACTACAATTAAACACATTTCTATCTTTGAGACGGAGACAATTTTTTTGTTCTATTCATCGCAACCAAACACCGTACTGTCTCTAATTTTTGTTCTGTTTCGTCTCTAAATTTTCGTCTCATTCTATCTCTACGTATTTAAGATAGTAACCGAACACAGCGTTAGTCAATTATGCCATTTGGAAGAAAAATTAACTTAAAGCATGGGCCATACGGTCAAAGTCTTCCCAAATTCTTTATTCGAACGTGGAAAGTACATCTTCTTAATAATAATTGAGTTTAATATGATTATGATCACACTTCACACCATCACGCCGATCGCAGTCAACGATGATGACACTACTTCATGACTACTTTTTATACAAAGAAACATAGACTTATGTGCAAGGGATTCTTTTCTTGTAGTGCTTTTCTTTTGCTAGTTTTTATGGATTCATAGTTTGAAAGTCTCATTATTTTATAATATTAATATGTTAAGCAGGAGAATGGACATTAATTACAAGCAATCTTTCTTATATATTTTAGGGAAATATTTTTTCCCCCCGTAACTTAAACTCGTGACCATTATGTCACAAAAGAATAATTTTATCAGTTGCTTTAAGACTTATTCTCTTTAAAATAATATTAATAATATATTTAATTTCAACATAGTTAAGTTTTTGTTAGGCTTTTTATAATTCTACTATTAGTTTGGCTTACATAAGATCATAATTGAGAAGTCTAAATTTATCAAATAGTGAAGAAGTTTTAAAAATAATTTACCTAAATATTGATTAAATATGCAGTTTGTAATTTAAAGTTTCACAAAATATCAAAATAAAATATACTATTTTAACATTTTGACTCTGCTTAGTGATCGGCTGATTTTATTAACTGTTAGCTGATATTGAATTAATATAGCTTATTTGATCAATGTATATCATTAGCTGTTTATTTAAAGATATTTAGTAAAATTAACTGTTTAGTATTAGTTGTTTATACGTGAAGTTACTTATAAGTACATGACTTAAAAAAGTGATTTATAAGGACATACGTAATATATCTTAGTATTTTTTTAATATTCTCATAAGAATTTAGATTTAGCAAAAGAAGTCAACACTATCATTTAAAGCAAAATTGATATTAATTCAACTTTTAAAATTAAAATTGGAAATATTAAATTTAAATAATAAACTTACTATCTCTATCCATATCTTTATATTTTTGAGTAATTTGTAATTATTTTTAGATATAATAGTCTTTTAATTTCTTAATTTCTCAATCTTCGGAAGTTGGCAGATTGAGTTCAATCCGCCAACTCAATCGTTGATTACCAAACATAATTATTAGCGGCTTGATATGGTCAAACAACTAAAACTTTTCAATCTGCCAAAAAAATGGCTTTCAATCCGCCAACTCAATCCACTGATTACCAAACATAATTATCAGTGGTTTAACATAATCAAACAACTAAAACTTTTCAATCCGCCAAAAAATGACTTATAAGTCATTATCAACATATTTTCAATATTGGTCAAGGTGTGGTAAAAAATTGAGTAAAACTGTCCTTATTGCAATATGAATGAGTCATTATCAACCAAAGCCTTCATTCATATTGTAATAAGGACAGTTTTACTCAATTCTTTACCATACCTTGACTAATATTGAAAATTTTAATTAATTTAAAAGTATTTATTTCTATAAAAAAGATGTAATAAAGATAAATTTTGATACGTGAATCTCCTCTTTAACTTAAATGTTACCTTTTCTTTAATGGAATAAACATTTTAAACTAATATGTTACATTTTAAATAAGTTTAATTAAAAATTCAAGAAATTTGGAAATAAAAAATTCCTTAATCGAATCTTTAATCACTCCTTTTACTGGACCTTCAGATTCAGGATTCAAGCAATAGTCAACGGTAAACTGGGCCCAGTTTATCAACTACTATTTAAGATGTCTTTCCATAAAACTTCTGAGTAAGGCCAGGAGAAGAATATGTGATTTGTGCTTTCCATATGTTCATTACAAAATCTACTTAGCTACATCCAAGTTGAAAGAGCTCAACTTTTGAAAAGTTGTAAGCTTATCCTGAACAGCTAGTAATAGGATAAAAGCAAAAGTATCTTGTTTTGAACCAGTTTGTATCAAGATACTTTAGCTCTGGTTGTTCTCATCATTCTTCTGCAGGTTTTGGTTAAGAAGACACCTGAAGGGTGCTTAGTCCAGATGGCTTTATCTTGTCAGGTTGGTAATTTGGCTACCAGCCTTGAATAAAGTTAAAGAATCTGTTTGTATTCTCCCATTCCCCATTTTTTATCAATAAGCTCACCTTGGCTTCTGAAGAGAAGAACAGTCTTATGAAGCAGTAGGTATAATGGTCAATAAGCAGACCAATTGTCTTTGTCGAACCATTAACCATTTCCAGTTACCAACTTGATAGATTGTTGAAGAGCTTCCCTCAACTTGAAAATCTGTAACATGCTTCATGATGAATTGGTTCTATTCTTAATTGGCTATCTATAAGTTTTTTCTTTTCAGGCAATAATTATGCACCCATTTCACCTAAATTGAGTTTTTATCTCATACCAGCCTTCAAAACCTCATTGTAATTAAAGCCCAATTTGTTTGCGGTAAGAAAGCAACAACAATAACTTAGCAAAAATTTCACATAAACGCAGAATCTGAAGAGGTCAAGTAAAACACAGTTTCGAATGATTAACAAAAAAATAAATAAATCAGAAAAGTGGTAGTATGAATAGAGCGTAGATAAGGGGCATGAAACTTTTTCTCGTAATTTGCGATTCATTTTATAGACATTAATTTTGTTAAAATATGAAATAAGTAATAAATCAAATAATTCGACAAAAAAATGAAGGCATTGAAGCATTAAAAAAAAGATAGTTGATAGAGAATGATTTATAAACATTGAATAACTTGATCTTTT
The DNA here is from genome assembly GCA_026284465.1 of Erythroxylum citrifolium. NCBI lineage: Eukaryota > Viridiplantae > Streptophyta > Magnoliopsida > Malpighiales > Erythroxylaceae > Erythroxylum > Erythroxylum citrifolium. The sequence goes on from JANKOE010000204.1 coordinate 8,326,891, forward strand.
TTATTTGATTCTAAGTAATTGTCTTGTTAAATAACTATATACTGAAGGACTTTTTCGCTTTGACCATTATTAAAAATAGTTCTTTTTGAAGTCAATATTATTAAATATTATATATATATATATATAATAGTATCATATCAAATCCTCTTATTTAATTACAGTGTTCCAACTTTATTTTATTAAATTTCATCAACACATTTATGTAAACTTTACATAAATGCATAGATGAGATTTAATATAACATGATAAAAACACCGTAATCGAAACGAGAGATATGATCTAAATACTTAAATGTGTGAATGTATTGATTAGGTGGCAGTTGAGTCCAGATCTTCTGTCCAATATTACGGTGTCTTATTGTGTTCAATAAATCTTAGCCATTTATTTACGTGGGTCTCACATAACGCCTGCGTGAGTCCCGCAAAATAAATGACCGAAATTCCATGAGACAGAATAAGACAAAGTGACAACGAGGGGTGGATCAATTGGTCCAGATTCCTCACTTAAGACTCTCCTTACAGGAGGTCTTGAGTTCGAGTCATGCTAAAGGAGGGGAAATAAGCATGTTCCTATTGATGATCCTCTAGCTCCTGGGCACAGCTCTTTGATCGGATCAATTACGGACACCTCGCTTCCAACGGCAGTGTGGGAGTTGGAGCTACTAGGGAACCTGGGGGCTGATGGGAACCTGATGCTGAGCAGGGGGGCCAGTGATCAATCATCAGCTGAACAATCAAGTATGTGAAGGCTCTTTGTGCGCAGAAGTGTAGGCTACGTAGGAACCTGAAAGATCTTGGGGTTCCAGATTTACATCCTCTAGGCTCTTAGGGTGCGGTCGTAGGGGCTTAGGATTAGTCTGGCTAAGTCGGGATACCTAATATAATAATAATAAAAAAAGAATAAGACAAAGTAACTCGTGGCAGTTAGTTATTCAGTTACAGAAGTCAACCTTTGCAAGAGTTCTGCTGACCGTTACTTACGTTGAAGTCTTCGGCTCTTCATTTCTTAGACTTGGATTGCCACAAATTAATTTCATTCTCTGAAACGCTTACCGATCTCTCTAATCTCTCTCTGATTCTCCGATGACATTAATGTCTGCTACCCTCATCGCCAAGTATGGAGTTCTGGTTCACGTTTTTGTCTCAGTCCTTCTTCACACCGTCGATGCTCGAGACACCGATTCTTGTCTGCCCTCTTCTTGTGGCAACGTCCCCAACATCAGCTACCCTTTTCGGTTGCGAACAGACCACAAGAATTGTGGCAACAAGAACTACGAACTTTCCTGTGAAAACAACCTTGCACTGGTACTCAACTTGTTCTCAGCCAAATATTATGTTCAAGCGATCAATTACAGTAACTATACAATCCGTTTGGTTGATGCCGGTGTTCGGGCTGATGATTGTTCCTCCGTTCCTCAACATTCTTTGAGTTTATATGACTTTTACGATTTGGATGCATATAGCTGGTATATACCTGGAAAATCGATTTATGCGCACGAATTGTTTCAAATCCTGGCTTTCTTGAAGTGCTTGAATCCAGGAAAGTTGTCACGTTATGTGGAGACTTCCCCTTGCTATAATGGTACTTACAGTGATGGTTATTCCTATGCCATGGTTGGCAAATTCACGCCATTAGAAGTGATGGATTCGTGCACTATAGAGCTGATGACGGTCACGTCTTTACCGTTAGCGGATGCTAATAATATCTCCTACAAGGATGTTCATCGAGCCCTGGTTTATGGGTTTGAATTATCATGGTCCGGGCCTCTTGTTGAACGCCCGGTGCTTCGTGGTGGTGATCCTGAGAGTATGTTTTTGTATTCTATCTTCTTTTTGGTGGTTTCAAGCTTAAACGTTCTTACATTTCTTGCCTTTATTATTGATGTTCTGCCATTTTCTGTCATTTACAGGACTGGATTCAGCAGGTGAAGGGTCATATACCAAATCATGGCCTACTAGATCAACATCTAACCTTCAAAAAATGTGAAGCTTTTGCTTAGTTAAAATTTATGTTTATATTTGATTAATCTTTGTGTTTTGCAGGTGTACTGACATGGATACGTGCTTTTCTTGGCATTTATATTCACGCAATCTTTGGTAAGAAACTGTCTTTGCCTTGCTGGATTATGAATGTTGCAACAGGGATTAGAACTTCTGTTGACCTGTATTTTGCCTGAGTTCGGTCAAACAAACTATGTATTTTCACTCGATCCATCTTTAGGAAGTTACAACTTGCTTGAATCTGCCATGAATGACCACACTAGCAAGTCTGTCAATTTCTGCAAGCAGATTAGACATTTAATCCTAATGGTAGCCTTGATCATTGATAACTCCTTGTTGAGCACGGTTCTGGCCAAGGAAAAGTCACAATACCTTTCTGTTCTTTTCTTGCAGTTTTATTAACTCATCTACCTGATCCCATTAGAAGTCGAATTCGGCATTACTTAGGTAAGCATTCACTTCAAGTATTGTTCTTAAAGGACAGTTCATTCTGAAGGCATAGAAGAATTGCAATCCTCGAGCCAAAATTGTTATATAGATGCTAATAGCAAACTAAAATGATTAAAGCATTGGTGTTGTTCTTATGGCCACTGCAAAAGATGCTTAGTGTTTTCGAATTTATTCTCCTAATAGTTCTTCTTCAACTTTGTATGACATAGTCATGAGCTTGTGGCTACTGCAATTAGTTAACTTGCAACTTGTTCCGTATTTTGTATTTTGGATACAGATGGACAACTATTCTCTGATGCTCAAGGTAAGACTTGTTCATTTTCCATTTCTAATAATCTACATTGCAAAAGTTCCTCATGATTCAGATTAACATTACCAAATTACTCGCAACCATTTTTAATGAAAACAGTCTAATGATGTTATACTCTTCTGAAAAGAGAAATCTATAAATGAGTTAAGAAATGCTGTTGTTTTCTCAAGGATATATGTCCTATAATGGTGGGTGCTTGGGACAAGCAAAACGTTAGTTATCTTGGAACATCATGCATAAGAGTCAGACAAAAAAGAGTTTTTTGTTTGGTTTCTCTTTGATGCTAATCTACAGTTTTGACTTTCCTTGTACTTTCAAAACAGAATTGCTCAGCAAGTTACCACCAGCTCTCGGTAAGAGACTATAGTGGCAGTTTCTACTTTGCTGGATCCTGAAAGAAGAGTACCATATTCACCTCTTCCTGTATATTTATCTTGCAGGTCTGTTCTTCAAACACAGATACATAGTTGCTTGTCTTGGTAAGAGCTCCATCATTTTGTTGTGATGCAAAACAGAAAATGTTTGCTAGTTCTGATGCACAAAAAATCTGTACTTTGGTATGGTTTTTCCGTCACAGCCCTATACCATGTGGCATTATTCTTTATTGGAGGTCCATGCGTTGCAATCTTCTTGATCTATAAATGGCAAAGAAGGCACTTGTCCATGTATGATAATATTGAAGACTTCCTGCAACGTTTTGGTGATCTTATGCCAGTTAGGTACTCATACTCAGATATCAAGAAGATGACCAGGAACTTTGAGAATAAGTTAGGTGAAGGTGGCTATGGCTGTGTCTACAAAGGGAAGCTTCGTAGTGGCAGCTTTGCAGCAGTAAAGATGCTGGGTAAGTCCAGAGCTAATGGGAAAGACTTCATTAATGAAGTTGCCACAATAGGAAGAATCCACCATGTCAATGTTAGGAACCTGACTTTAGAACAATAGGTATTACTATATTATTTGCAGTATAACTATGGTGAATACACCACCATCC
>JANKOE010000204.1:8336416-8349814 GCA_026284465.1 Erythroxylum citrifolium
TAAGTAATATGCAAAGTATAATATATTAATTATTATATAATTTTAAACTATATGAAATAAAAATAGAAATATATCTAACCAAATTTTTTATATGTATTATAACATAAGCAAAATTAATATTAAAAATTAATATTAAATATTAAAAATAAATAATATTATATAAATTTAAAAATAAATATCAAGTTAAGTAAACACGGAGATGAGTACGTAGAAATTGTGAAAATTATGTGTAAAATATAAGAGTAAAAGAGTCTAAAAAATAGACACATTAATAAATCTGAAAAATTTACCATAAAAAATAGTCAGTAAGGCTTTTTTTTTATTAAAAAAGTATTTTTATTTTACAAGCAAGCATCTATTAAATTTTTTTTGACTTTTTGTTAGAAACCAATTTTTATATTATTTGACACACAAAAGGTAAAAGTGAAAATTGAGAAGTCAAAACCATATTTTGAGCTTGTTTTCGTACTATCGCTTTGCTCTGTTTGGCAATTGTCACACATGGCAAAACAAAACCAGTCACTTTCACCAAACAGCCCACAGTCTCAGTCACCGCAAACTTAATTAAGCCAAAATCCTTAAAAGGACACAAGTTCTGAGAAACTAAGCTTTATTGAAGCAAACCTGTTATGTCTATCTGGAACTTACATATAACCCACATGTGTGTTCTGCCAAGTTTGGAGCTTTCACTAACAGACGCATAATTCTGACAAAAGACGAAAATTTGGAAGTTACCCATTGAAACTCGTTTGTGGAAGATGCAGCTTTCACTGCCAATTTTGCAATTTGACGACTTCCGAAGGAATTTTGACTACTAGGGTTTTGGTTCACCTTCTTGGGCTATAAATATCCGTCTGTTCTTGCTCTTGTTTATTGCCCGTGAATTGACTGTAGCAAGATGCATTAGCTTTCATCTCCATATATTCTCAACATACGCAGTTGCCCGTCAGCGAACTAAGCGTAAAGAAGACATGGGTCGTTCTCGTGGGAACTTCCACTCTGCTGATGAAGACCCCACACAGAGGTTTGTTCCTCAATTTAGTTATTTGAGCTGTTTTAATGTTTAAACTTGCTTCTTGTTTAATCGTTTTTGCTTATGTGCGGTTCTTTAAATGTTCACAGTTTTTTTTTTCCTCTATTCCATGAAATGGGAAATTGGAAGGTTGTGACTTGAAGTTCAATTATGAAAGATTCGGAGATTGTGAGATGCATTTTAGGAATTGAAGCTTTCTTAACATGTATCCAACCCAAAAAAAAAAAAGAAAAAAGGGAGAGAACAAGCCTGCTAAACGCTTCCGTTATTTCAATGACCTTCCTTTTAAACAGTCGGCCCTCTGTGTTTATATTTATTCTGTACCTCCGTATTCTTACTTTTTCAATTGAAACTGTTTCTTTCAGTTCACTTTCATTAACTTCTTTTGGCAATTCAGGTCAAGAAGGAAGAAGCATACTAGCAGCGGTGAAAATTTAGAGTCTTCATCTTCGGGTACTTTTTTTCGCTTCGGTAAAGATTGTGAGAAAGGAAACTTCAATTGAGTATTTAACTTCAGAAAATGTTGTATTCTATGAGGTTTAAATTTAAGATTATAGTTCTATCTTATCTAGGAGCCTCTGTTTAGAGTTCTGTTTAGTGTAGTCCATCAGAATATATAAATCTGATTGGTAAATTTAAATAAAGGCTTAAGAAAATTGTAATTGTGTAAAGGTGAAGATAATCTTAGGTTTCCATTCGAGGTTTACTATTTTCTGTTATCAAAATTTTCTTCTCTGTTCTCCCCTTAAATGTTTCCTTTTCCTAATCAGGTCAAGGAACAAGTGATGGTAAGAGGGCTTTATACCATTGCAACTATTGCAACAAAGATATAACAGGAAAGATCCGCATCAAATGTGCTGTATGCCCTGATTTTGATCTATGCATAGAATGCTTCAGTGTTGGGGCTGAAGTGACCCCTCATAAGTGCAATCACTTTTACAGGGTTATGGTTAGTCTCTTTTCTTGCTCCTAACTTGTTTAGTTCAGAACTTCTGCGTCTATAATGTATGGAAATTTGTTCTTCATTTTTGCAGGATAATTTATCCTTCCCTCTTATCTGCCCTGACTGGAATGCAGATGATGAGATACTACTCTTAGAGGTGATTTTATTTCTGTTTTTTTAAGATGGTTCATTCGATGGAAGTTTTTCTGTGAGAAGTATATAACATATTTGTTTCCTCTGATTTATGTAACTTTGGTTCTAGGGCATTGAAATGTATGGCTTGGGAAACTGGGCGGAAGTTGCTGAGCATGTGGGGACAAAGAGCAAAGAGTTGTGCATTGAACACTATACAAATGTTTATTTGAATTCTCCAAACTTCCCTCTGCCAGTATGATATTGTGTCTTGTTCAGAAAGTAAAATTTTACCTTAAAATGTGTTCGAAACATTGTGTTGTTGATTTTTCTTTTCTGTAGGACTTGTCTCATGTTGTTGGAAAAAACAAAAATGAGCTTCTTGCCATGGCCAAAGGGCATGCAGAGGACAAAAAAGGTACATTATGACACTTATTATTCTCCCTTTCTCTTTCTTGGTCTGGACTTTCAATTCTCCACTGAGTGATTGGAATGCCTATAAACTTTCCCCTCAATACGGTAATGGATTCAGTTCACTATTACCTCGTATTAAAAAAGAAATTGTTGACTTATGAAGCAAACATGCAAATATCCTGATTTGGCTGCATTTTATGTTAATTGTTGTCTTAATTCTCTACTTCATGAATTTTCTTGTTAAAATTGTTCATGACTTGTAGGGTCTTCATCACTTGGGGAGCAAGCAGTGAAGGAGGAATCTCCATTTTCTCCTTCAAGGATTAAGTATGGGTGTCATTGTTTCTTATATGTGCATTATTTACATAGCTTATATACCTTCTAATGCTAGATTTATTTTCAATGGATACAGAGTTGAAGAAATGCATAAAGGTGGTCCCCCTAATCGTTTACCATCTGCAGGTGTGTTGGCTTATCATTGCAAATAGCTGCAGATGTTTTGTTCCAATTTATAATCTTGTTTATGTACTAGTTGTTCTGCCTAGGTTTATCTTTCCAGCTTTTGCTGCAGTTACGAAGAAGTTGGATGGATCGAGTTAAAGTTAATTTATGATGCACAATGTTATGATCTCGTTGAACAATATGTAGCACCTCTATTGTTGTAATATAGCTAAAATGGAATGCACAATGGCATTTATGATAATATGTGTAGGAGATGTCTGAAGATATATCAATCACCTATGAATTGTGCTTCATTTGTAATGCTATAGACTGAACTGGATTTATCTTAGCCATTGTCATTTGTTAACTTGCATACTTCTAGGTTATAAGTCAAGTTTGTAACATATACAAGTCTGCATATATGATGTCAACTGCTTGTAGCAATTTCACTCCAGTTCTGATGAAAGCATTAATTTTGAGTCGATCATTTTTATTAACACAGCTGACACTCAGACCGAAAAGGATCCTAAAGTGGAAAAACCATTGTCTTCTGTAAATGAGGGCCCATCTCTAATTGGGTCGAGTGGTTATAACCCAAAAAGGCAGGAATTTGATCCTGAATATGACAATGATGCTGAGCAATTGCTGGCTGAGATGGAATTTAAAGATGCAGACACTGAAGAAGAGCGAGAGCTCAAATTGCGTGTGCTCCGAATCTATTCAAAGAGGTTATTCCATAACTTAATAATGAATTTTCCGTAAAAATGAGAATTGATAAACCAATATTTTTGTGGTGAAATTAATAACTTGCTTTTGTATCTGCATAATGTTGCGTTATTGATATTTGCTTTTCATTTATGTTGATTGATTTTGACAGTTGACAGCTTTCCTAACAGGTTGATTGCATGTAAATCTAAACTATTTTGCTTATATGATTTGGCATTTGCAGGCTTGATGAGAGGCAGCGTAGGAAGAATTTCATATTAGAAAGAAATTTGCTTCATCCAAATCCTTTTGAGAAGGACTTGTCTGCCGAAGAGAGGGAATTATGTCGGCGCTATGATGTCTTCATGCGATATCTTTCCAAAGAAGAGCATGAAGATCTTCTTCAGACTGTTATCACTGAGCGCCGAATGCTGAAAAGACTTCAGGAACTTAAGGTATATGATTCATCCCCAAGACTGCATCTATACTTACTGGTATATGATGCTCTGCTTTGGAGTTATTGGGCCTTATAAAACGTCTTTGTTAACAGAACATAAATTTTGTGGCATACTGTCTTTGTTCTGCATTTGTCTATAAAAATAAGGTGTGACAGGCATAAAAAGGAAGTACTTCCACTCTCGTGATGATCCAAACTCATATGTGGCCTTATAAATCTAGAATTCATGTTCCACATGAAAATGTCTGACGGATTGTCATAACTGTGATAACACTGCAGGAAGCTCAAGCTGCAGGTTGTCGTTCATCAGCTGAGGCAGATAGATACCTGGACCATAAAAGGAAAAGAGAAACTGAAGAAAATTCCAGGAGAATAAAAGAAGGTGCCCAACCTGGTCCAAGCAATCAAGGAAATGCATTCTTGGCTTCAGAGTCTGCCGGCAGGGATTCAAATTCAAGACCTGGGCAGGTCTCTTCAAGCAATTCCAATGATTTGGACATTACCCAATTTTCTCAGATGCAATTACTGTCTGAAACTGTAAGTGGTAGATTCTTATTCTGTGATTTATGTGTACATATGTGGATGATTGTTTATTAGCTATAGATGTATTTTTCCTAGACTGCTGTTTGTATTGGCAGTTAAAATGATTAATTACACTTCTCCAGTACATACATTGTTTAGATTCCTTAGTTGCAGTTTTATGCTTCACTTCATATATTTTTTGACCTGATTATTTCTATGTCGTGGCAGGAAAAACGCCTATGCTCTGAGATCAAGCTTTCTCCACCTCTCTATCTTAAAATGCAAGAGCTGATGACGAAAGAAATCTTCAATGGCAACGTTGCGAAGAAATCCGATGCATATCCCTTATTCAAGATTGAACCCATCAAAGTTGATAGAGTTTATGAAATGCTTGTGAAGAAAGGGATTGCTCCACCATGAAACTGCTGCATCCTTGGTCTCAGTCAAACTGTAGAAGTTTTCTTCATTCTATTCATTTTGCTTCAGAGGAATGAACACTTGGCTTTACTTTAGCTTTACCTCACACATGAAGCATCAATCTTACCAACACAAAGACTTGCATTTATGGAGGAAAGAAATTAACCAGTTACAAATTTACAGAAGTGCATACTTGCTCTCTGTAGTCCAAGCCAGAACCAACTGTCTTTCAGTATTTATCATTTCTTTTGGTACATTAGAAAGAGTTTCTAATCTGATATAGGAAAATGCTTCATCTTTCATTGAATTGTAAACTATGGTGATTCCTGTTAGTATCAGGAGTATGTTTGTTTCTAGGTAGTGATCAAAATGTTATGCAGCAAAATTATTATTTGCCGAGAAATATTTATTGATTTAGTTATAAATATTTATTGGTGATCTAAATATTCATTTTCAATTTAGTTTTGCTTTTTGTCGAGATACTGATCAGTTGTAAATAGATTATATTAAGATATAGATAAGATGTAAATAGATTCGATTGGATAAGTTTGAAATCCCTTAAATTAAGGGATTCCATTAGATAGCTTTGCATAACCTTTCAAATTTAATTTCCCATTTTCTCTCTTGTAATGTCCTATATAATATTGTATACTTCCAATTCAATATTTCATAATATATGAAAATTCTTTCCCACATGGTACTAGAGTCATAGGGTTTCTTTTTTATGGGATTTGTTCTTTGAGTAGCCTTCATTACTGCATTGCCGAAACCTTATTTTTGGTTCTTCTCTTGTGTGTTCCAACCTTCATCGCTACATTCCTCCTTTTGTGATCCCCATTCGGGCAGCCTTACTTGATGCAGTATCATCTTCTTCATCATGTCTAACCCTCAAAACTTCTGTCTTTACCAAATCGAATCCTCCAGAAGAATTTAGTACCATTCAGAAAATTGGAGATTTACAAAATATTTGGGCTTCTTATAGGCTTAATGGAAAGAACTATCTCAAATAGTCTCAATTTGTCCGCACATACCTCAAGGGCAAAGGGAGGCTTAGTCATCTTCTTGGAACAGGACTGACTAAGGATTGCCCAATGTTTGAAGCATGAGATGAGGAGGATTCCATGATAATATCCTGGCTGTGAGATTCTATGGATCTTATGATTAGTGCCACATACATGTTTTTTGTCATTGCAAAGGAGATTTGGGACTACATTCGTCGCACATACTCGAAGGCTCATAATGCTGCTTAAGTGTACGAGATCAAGGTCAAAACTACAGCTGCTAAACAAGGAGACAAACTTGTCACAGAATATGCAAACTTGTTGCAGAATCTATGGCAAGAACTTGAACATTATTGAGTTTTCGAGATGAAATTCCCTAGGGATGCTGTCATCTTGAAGAACTTCATTGAAAAAGACCGTGTCTATGATCTTTTGATTGAATTGAATGCTAAATTTGATTAGGTCAAGATCCAAATCCGTGGAAAAAAGGACACTCCATTTTTAGAAGAGACAATCTCATTGATTCGAGCAAAAGAAAGCCGAAGGAGTGTTATGCTTGAATCACAAACCATGGACAGGTCAGCCTTAATAGCAAAAATTGATCATCAAGACAAAGTAAATAGTGATCTATATAAACATTTTGGTAGACAAAACTAGGGGAAGGAGAATAAAAACAACCTTTGGTGCACCCACTGTAAGAAACCGAGGCACACAAAGGAAACGTGTTAGAAACTATATGGTAAACCACCAAGCCGGGAATGGGGAAATCGTGGGGGACAATAAAGGTCCCAAGCACATATGGTAGAACAACTTAAAGCTGAGGAAAATTCAGCAACAGAAGTATTAAATAGTGAAGAAATTGAGAAACTGAGAAGCTTGTTATGGACTATTGAAAAACCTTCTAAGACTTGTTCTTTGGCTCTTTCAAGTAGACCTTCACTTCCTTTTTGCATGAATGCCTAAGAAAATCTTGAATAATAGACTCGGGTGCCATAGACCATATGACACCCACATCTCAACTCTTCCACACATATACCCCATGCCTAAGTAACAGAAAGATTGTAGTGGCCAATGACTCTCTAGTTACTATTACAGGGTTCGGGGATATATACATCACACCTACCCTTATTCCTAAAATGGTTTTCTATATACCAAAACTGTCAGCTAGCCTTGTTTTTGTTTAAAAACTTATCCATGATCTTAAATGTTGTGTTACTTTTTTTCCTTCTCATTATGTTTTTCAGGATCCGGTCTCGGGGAGGAGGATTGGACTTGTTAAGGAAAGGAGTGGCCTTTACCTACTTGAATTGCCTCAAAGAGTTAGGAACAACCTGTCTTTGTCATTTCTCAGTTGCTCAAATAAGATACCATTTGGCTATATCATCTATGCCTAGGTCATCCATCTTTTAAAGTTTTAAAGGTCATGTTTCCTCATTTGTTTCAAGGATTAGATATTTCTTAATTTCATTGTGATGTTTGTGAATTTGCAAAACATAGTCGAGTATCTTTTTCTGTTAGCAATAAAAGAAGCTCTTATCCTTTTCATTTGATTCATAGTGACATAAGGGGTTCCTCTACTATACCTAATGTTTCTGGGGCTCGTTGGTTTGTATCCTTAATTGATGATTGTACTCAGATTATATGACTCTTTCTTTTTAAAAAAAATCTGATGTTAACTTTGTTACATCTAATTTCCACTCAATGACTCAAAACCAATTTGGGATTAAATTAAAAAGCTTTAGGACAGACGATGTTGGAGGCTACTCCAACCAAACTTTGTCACATTTCTTTTAATCACAGGGCATTATCTATGATTCATCATGTGTTAACACACCTTAACAAAACGGGGTAGCAAAAATAAAAAATGGGCACTTACTCAACACCACCTGAGCCTTACTCTTTCAAGGGAATGTCCCTAAATCCTATTGGGGAGAGGCAGTTCTTACGGCCACATACATGATAAATAGACTTCCATCACGTGTGTTAGACAACAAAAGTCCCATAGAAATTCTTAATAACTTCTACTCGCACTTCAGAATCTCAAATGGCCTCACACCTAGGGTGTAAGGATGCACTGCCTTTGTTCATGTCCATAACCAACATAGAGACAAACTAGACCCCCGAGCCATCAAATGTGTCTTCCTCAGTTACTCACCTACTCAAAAGGGATTCAAGTGTTACAATCCGTCATTTAGAAAATTTTATATCTCTCAATGTAATAGTCGGTTTCCAAACCTATTGAGGGATTAAGTATTAGATTATTGAATTACATCATATTAGAATGAATTTGGTGCATTTAGAATATGATTTTTATAATTTCATTCACATGCATAATATGGGCATACACATATGAATTTTGATTTAGAAAAATTGCATTCAATTGACATGGTCGAGGGTATGAGTTTCTAAATAATTAAGAAATCATTGTGCACTTCTAATGTCTTGTATTTTGATTTACCAATAAAAAGAATTGATGGATTATAATTAGTAAATTGGAGTTATTGTCACAATTGGAAGATTGATGGATTAAAATGTACATTTAGACTAGGAAAATTTTCAAGTAGCAAGATAATTGACATGTGAAAATTTAGGATGACTAAGCCTATAAATTGAGTGACATATGACAATAAGATTAAGTGACAAATGGTGTGGGAACTAAGTGACATTTGGCAGCCTAAAGAGATGATATGTAGTTGGCCTAGACACTTGACAAATTTCCTCTCCACTCACATCACACAACACACACATGGCAGAATCTTTTCATTTGTCGTTTCTGCTGTACTCGCTCCTTCTCCTCCCTTTCACTACCGAAATGTACTTCCCCCTCACATCTCTGTGTTTTGCCTAAATCTTGTTCAATTTCCATACCAAAATCCATGCAAAATCTTTCATAAAAATACTTTTAAAAGCAAAACATTGTTGAATTTGTTGTCATCTTCTTGTCTTTGCTAAAACCATCCTACTCCCACCTTGTTCTTGAGATGACCTTGCATGCATGTGAGGCAAAGCAGGTTTGATACATTGAGGTGGCATTTGAGCTAAACAAGTAAGTGAAATACTGATCTTTGTGGCATGTGATATGATGACTGATTATGGATGGATTGAAGGTAATGTTAATGTTAAAGTTGTGATGGAAAATGATAGATGAATTGATTACTTTTTTGTCTTATTTTTGAATGCATGAAAACATTAGTTTATAGGTTGTTATATGGATGATCTAAGTTAGGATTTGAGATATAATTGATAAGAAATTCTTGCTAAATATAGGTGTTAATGAAGTATTTTTAAATCTGGAAAAGTTAGGACTGCATGTATGATGGTATAAAGTGAGTGGTAATGAAGCAAATGAGTAGATTTTTGAGAGATTTAATGTAACAAATATGGAAGCTAGACTAGCATGAAATGAAGTAGCTTTATATGACATGAATTCTAGAAAAATTCAAGTAGCAGTGACGTCTCTAAGTATGTGAAATTCATGGAGAAATGAGGAAGAAAGACTACACACGATCGTGGTCTTTATTGCACGATCTTGGCCTGGTTACTTACCTTCTGTCACGATCGTGGCAAGGTCCCCCACAATCGTGGGCCCAGTTCTAAAAAGATAATTTCTGTTTTGTGTACATATTGAACTATCTGAGGAAAAGTCACTCTAAATTGGTGTAATTGGTCTTGATTAAGGCTTATAATGAACCTAGATTGTTGCTTGATTAATTAGTTAAAGAGCTTGATAAGTTTAGGTTGCTAATTCATGTCATAACTTAAAGAATGTATTGTTTTGGTATCAATGTAACCTAATATGGAAATTATGATGTAATGAAGGAATAAAGGTGTTCTTATGAATGCAAACATGATCATAAGGATTTGAGTAATATGTATTAGATATGGATGAATGAGAATTAGGAAATTGTATAATTATATATTACTTGAAAAGTTTGGTGAATGTATGATTGATGAATTTGGTGTAAATCAACCTTACTTAAGGTATAAACCTGATTACAAACTAGATTATATACAAGCTATAATGTTTGAATGATAAAGATATTTGTATAAGAATACATACTCGGAAAGTCAATTAAGCATGCATTGAAACATGACACATATACATGTGCATGATTGTATATTCATATGATCAAACATATGAACTATATATGTATTGCATGACGACAGATGCGCAAGGTGATCGTCAATATCCAGACATTGTCAAAACATTAAGGCAATAACTTTTTTGAAGCATACTGTGAGTTAACTTAGATGTGTAAACTCAATTATATGTGTTTTTGTATGAATTAAATGTTTAATCTAAAATATGTGTACAATTGATTGATAAATGTTGGACTTAGATCCGAGGAACTTGATATAAGGTATAAGTATATTGAAATGAAAGTATGGCATGTGAAATGATGCATCTCATCACATTGAAATGCATGATCAGATAAAGGAGTTGTAACCAGAGTGACCAAAGTGGAAAGAATTTTGAGCTCAGGATTGTGAAAGAAAAAAAGCCTCAGGCTTAGATGACTTGGACTCGGTATCCACAATAGATACGAGCCAGAAATGATCACGGTGTCCATAAACGGATACGAGAGAGTAAATTGGGTTGATAGACACTTGGTCATAACAAAGCAAAAATGAAAATGGAATCACATGTGCATTTTCATATACATCCCTACATGTATCAAATGATTGAGTTGGAATGTATTATTAAATTGTTTGAAGTAGTGAATTACAATTGAAGTTAATGGATGATGTGTTGTGATATGCAACGCTAGCTTACATGATGTACTTGTTGAAGTATTATGGAATGTGATGTGGTATTCAATACTGGATGGTATGATATACTTGTTAAATTGGGTTATAACTTGTTTTTTTTTGTCTGAATTGAATGAATACATCGATGATAGTTCACTCTCTCTGTTCACAAACTCATCAAAATTGCAACGTTATTTTTCAGGTTCAAGGGAGTTCTAGCTACTGCAGTTATATAATAGAAGTCTAGTACTTACATTTTAGGGACAAGAATGACTCAAAGGTTTGATCAGCTAAATCTGATGAGTCTAGATAGATATCTAGTGTATTAGCATTCCATGTCATGTTATATTTTTGGTACTGAAAGTGAACTCTTAAAAATGATGTGTAATGTATATATATGGATTCTGATTGTAATGACATGTGACTTTATGTTTGTGAATGAAATGGGAAGAATTGAACTTTTAGGATGCTTATGATATGTTTAATACCTTTAATGAGCTAGTATAATTGTCCTAATGTACCATTTTCATAGAGTATGTTTTCGAATATCCTTTGGTATGTTCAGACATATGCTTTATGGGAGTGGTATGTTACAATTAGAATGCTCATTCCATTAATATAGCTCACTAAGTTTACACCAAATTGAATTAGAGAGAGAGCAGGCAAAAAATAGATGATATTTTATTTCATTATCCTACTTGCATAAAATACATATCCTATTTAGATTAAAAAAATTTAGTTTATCCATTGTAGTAATTATATCTTTGACTATTAGCTAAAGTAAGAAGCAGTTTCGGGCCTTAGAATGTTATTCTAGATAACCCTATACCTGGATACCTCTTGTTCAATACTATGCAACCATTTCTTGTAAAGTTTGCTTATAAATCTCTCAATAGTCATTCTAAGTAATAGATAATAGTCCTAAAGGTTGATATTAGGGGAATACAAGGATTTCAAGTGCTGAATTGCTTCTGAAAATTACAACCACTAGTTTTCGTAAGTAAGTACAACAACCTTAGCCTTGTATTCTATCCCTGAGAGAGTTAAAACTGCATCTAGGTTTTAGGATTAGGGACTATAGCCTGTACAATAGTCATGCCATAAAAATGTTAAGTTCTTATTTCCCATTTTACAACTAACTACATTTTCCACCTCCTTCCTGATCTTTAAAAGTTGATTGAGGAACCAAGAGAAACTTGGTTTTGTAGATAGAGCTCATATACTGTTTCCTTAAAAAAAAGTAACTATGAAGCAATCTTATCTAAAGGGATTTTTTTCTTGAAACACTTTCCAAATTCTTTTAGTCAAAAAGACGTTATTGGTTACTTTAATTAAAATAATTCCCAAGCCTCCTTTCTCTTTAGGTTTGCACAGATCTAACCATTTAACTTTCGGACGACCATTACTCCCATTTGCTTTACCCCATAAAAAGCCTCTCATCATTTTCTCAATGGATTTGAATAACTTTCTAGAAAGGGGAATATGTGCACTCCAGTATAAATGTAAGGAGCAAATGATAGATTTAATTAACTAACCTCTTCCTCTAAAAGATAGAAAATTAATAGTCCGCTTGTTGATTCTCCTTTAAATTCTCTCAATTAAAGGAAGGCATTCCTTGAAATATAGTTTTCTAATGGTGATTGGAATGCCTAGATACTGCAAAGATGGGAATTTTATACTCATATTTGTTAGATTGGAAATACTAGCCAGTAGAAATTTTGTAGTTGATGAGAGGATGAATTGGCTTTTATTAAGGTTCACCTTGAGGCTTGACATATCAGTATACACCATGAGAGTATCCAACAATAGTTTAATAGATATTGGGTGAGATTTAGAGATGAGAACTAGATCATCTACAAAACAAAGATGAGTAAGAGAAACTCTTGTGCACTTGGTAAATATAAAATTATTAGAGACATTGATCTTCAACATTTGAGAAATGACTTCCATATAAAGAATGAATAGATAGGGGACTTAAGGTCTCCCTATCTAATTCCTCTTCTCCCCTTAATAATCTCATAAGGGGTGTCGTTAACAAAAACAAAATAGGTTGTAGTGGAGACACAAGCCTTAATCCAGTTGATAAAGATCTCGGGAAAGTTAAAACCCTTGAGAACCTGGAAAAGGAAAGACTAATTAATGCAATCAAAGGCATTACTAAAGTCAATCTTGTTGGACCCCGATCCTTAGGTGGCAATTTAGAGATATGAAATGAAATTGAATGAGTGTTTTGTATAAGTATTATTGTTGGGACCCGTTTCCGAATCCCAACCTAGAAGCACAAACTTGACGAAATCAAAGCAAACAATCCAATCCGAAGCGAAATCGAATCGGAAACAAATCCGATTCGGAAACACAAGGCGAAGGAAAACGAAAGCGAATCGAACTTGATACGAACTGAAACAAATGTGTCCGACAACTGTGAACAAATATCTTAGGAAAGCGTCGCGTTGGATACCTTATAAACACTAACAATCCGAAATCCGGTCTACATTTTTTTTTCATTCCTATTCTCTTTATCTTTATTCAAACTCATTCAAACATACCCAATCCATACGATTCCAAAATCTCATCCTCACACAAA
>JANKOE010000204.1:8372483-8394444 GCA_026284465.1 Erythroxylum citrifolium
ACATGGATCCTGGCTTTCGGAAAGATCCCGGTAACAAAAAATTTTGTTTTCCGCACCTGATACATATGATGTACCTCCCAGGATTTTCCTACACATCCCACCAAGATTTAAGGGAAACACTGGTAACAAAGTTTGCAAGCTGAGGAAGGCCTTTTATGGGTTAAAACAATCTCCTAAAGTTTGGTTTGGGAGATTTGCAAAAGTCATGAGGGAGTCTGGGTATAAACAAAGCCATGATGATCACACTCTTTTCATTAAAAATTCGGCTGCAGGGGGAGTTACTACTCTTCTAATCTATATGGATGACATCATAGTGATTGGAAATGATAAGAAAGAGAAGCATGAATTGAAGCCAAGACTAGTAAAAGAGTTTGAGATAAAAGAACTTGGAAAACTAAAGTACTTTCTCGGTATTGAGGTGGCATATTCCATACAAGAGTTTTTTACATCTCAACAGAAGTATGTCACTGATTTATTGATAGAAACAAGGAAGATTGGGTGTAAGCCAGTCCCTACACCAATGGATCCAAACCACAAGTTGGGGGAAGCTAAAAAAGAATCGACTGTTGATAAATGTATCAAAGACCGGTTGGTAGACTTGTATATCTTACTCACACTCAGCCAGACATAACATACTCGGTAAGCGTGATCAGTCAATTCATGCATGATCTAAGAGAACCTCATCTTTAATTTGCTTATAGGGTGCTACATTACTTGAAAGGCAATCCAGGAAAATGAATTTTGTTCAAGAAAAACAATGCTCTTGCTCTAAAAGCTTACACCAATGCTGACTATGCAAGTTCCATAGTGGATAGAAGATCAACTACTGGGTATTGTACTTTTCTTAGAGGTAATTTGGTAATGTGGAGGAGCAAGAAGCAGAATATGGTGGCTAGGTCATCTGCAGAATCAGAATTTAGGGCTATTGCTCAAGGATTATGTAAACTACTCTGGCTGAAGATTATTTTAGATGATTTGAGAGTCAAATGGGACGGTCCTACGAAGTGTTATCGTGACAATAAGTCAGCCATCAATATTGCTCATAATCCTATACAACACGATTGGACAAAGCATATTAAGATTGATAGACATTTTATTAAAGAAAAATTGGAAGAAGGATTAGTGTGTATGTCCTATGTTCCATCAGAATATCAAGTAACTGATATTTCTATCGAAAGGGCTAAATAATTTAAATTTTCATGATCTTGTATACAAGTTGGGAATGGAAGATATCTATTCCTTAAGGGGGAATGCCGAGATAGTGATCAGTTGTAAATAGATTATATTGAGGTATAGATAAGTTGTAAATATGTTAGATAGGATAAGTTTGAAATCTCTTAAATTAAGGGATTCAATTAGATAGCTATAGATAACCTTTCAGATTTAATTTTCTATTTTTTTCTCTTGTAATGTCATGTATAAAATGATGTATATTTCCTATTCAATTTATCATAATATACGAAATTTTTTTGCCACACTTTATTTCTAGAATTTAACTAAAAAATGAAAGTATGCTTTACATGAAACATAATGAGTGTGGTGATAACAACATTTCATAACTGTGTTATGAAAAAATGGGAAAGAAAACAATGTGGAAATTTTAATTCTAAAAATAGATGAAAAAGGTGTTAAAGAGTATATAATACATAAATTTACTTTTATTTTAGATTAAAAACCTTACAATTTTAATGAATATTTAAATATTTTAGTTTTAAATAAAATAACATTGTACATATATTCAAGAATATAAAAATTCATTATTATCATATAATTATGGTAAACATGAAATTTAGCCCCTGCATTCTTGACAAATGACAGAGAGATTGCAGATAAGGTGAGTTAGCCATGAACATCAAATTTGCTTTTAGATTACAGTTTTATTTACCTCCCACAATACACCAATCTCACCAAACCAACTGGAAATTGTATTATTTCTTACACCTCTGAAGAGAACTTTTCAACTATAGAATCCCAGTTATCCACACAGCAAGCCTGCAAAAACAGCAGCATTTGATTAGAAAACTCTAGTGCATCCTGCAGTAAGTGTTCATGAATTGAAGCGTAAAGACAATCACATATATATATGGACCTCAAACCCAGATGGAAAAATGTCTAAATGTCTCAAAAAGAGAGCTTTTTCAAGTTTTTCCAAATGGGCATTCGAGATTTGTGATGTTGGGAGCTGCTTCTCTGGGTGTTTTGCTTCTGCTGGGATGGGTGATCAAAAGGCGTTAGCTTTAGGTCCTGAAGGGGCATCGATAGAAGAATTCTGGGAAAATATAAGGAGATAAGCCCTGTATACAATTACAGCAAGTACAGGTGCTCTTTTTACAGCCCATAGTCGAATTGATTAGGAACCCTGTATCAGCAGTCCTTCTCCTTGTTATCTTTGGGGGCGGTTTGTACATAGTTACTCAGGTGCTGTATGCCATGGTTGGTGTATCTGAGTTTAGTTATGATTATGGATATTAGGATGGAAATCTTGAGCACTCAAAACTTCCAATGTCTAGCATTCATTATCAACATTCCACTGTTGTTACTAGAATTGAATAAGCTGTGAATGCCAAACATTTCTCGCAGAAAACTTCTTGATCATAGGGATTGAGTTCGTTTTACTTCCTGTATTTGATATTATATCTATCGGGAAAGGAAATTACTGTGGCTTAAGAAAGCGTTAGTTCTTTCAGTTTGTTTATTAACTAAAAGATACAATTTGAGCTAGATTAGCAGAGAACTTTGGTAAGCTAGATTTCTGCATATTCTGAGTTTGGGAATGGTGAATTAGTTAGCTTAGCACATTATGCATCATAAACTAGCACATGTGCTTTATACTAGAGTATATTCCCTTGCGACTATCTTTACCAACATCACATTAACTTTTGAGCCAATATCCTCGGTCATTGTATGGCATAAACTGTTAGATTTCTTTAGTTCATAGAATCAAGCCAACCCAGCTACAAGCATAATCTATAACTTTTGACTTCCTGCGACAAGTTTTGAAGCTCTGGATTAATAGTACTTGGGTTTAAAGCAGCTATAAGTTGCCTCAGCAACAAGTTACAGATGTGACTGATAACTGGTAGGGAAAACTGTTGGCATACTGGAAGGAGAGAATTTCTCCAGGGCCAAGAGCCTCGCCATCATTGACAAGGCAGTCATCATATTCAACTCGTCGAAACACGGTTGGATTGATCAACCGGGCTGAGCTAAACCATCCACAGCTAACGTGAATGTTAGACATACTACAACCAGAGACACATACATTCAGTATTTGAACATTGAATGAAGGGATTCCATTAGGAAGTGGTGATGCTGAGCCTTGATATATTGCTATATCATCCCTTGAGCAAGTAGTGCCGATGCGGTTTGCATCTCCATAATCTGTTTGGAGGGTATAGAGTTACAGCTCATCAGTGTCAAAATCAGAGAATGAGACCCAAGAATTTTGCAGTTTCAGTCCCCTTGCATGATGGTGGCAATTAGAAGGTCAATGAAGATTTGTGCGAGAATGAATGTCCCCAATGGCAAGTTCAGTGATCAGTATGTACCCAATGGCAAGTTCAGTGATAAGTGAACATGAGCAACAAAACGTGTATAGTCTTTTCTGGTCGAAATGAGTTGCTTATTGATGCTTAAAAGAAGAGATGTTTTAGTTTACCTGTAGACTGCAGGAGCTTCCTAGCGGAGAGAGTGTTGTTTTCCTTGGAAAACGTTAGTCTTTTAATGGCGACGTCCTGGCTAACAACTACTGTTTCTCCATGAAATAACTCCAACACTGCATTTGTTACTGTAACTTAATTATTTCATTTTCCAAATACAAAAGCCAAAAACTTTAACCTTAAAACCATAGCCAAAATGAAGAAACTTCAATTAAACATAAGAAAAAGAATAGCTAGATAGTTTGCGTGCATGCATGGTCATCTGGGAAATGAACTCTTTTTTCTTTTTTGCTGTTTTTCGTAACAAAGCCTGCACAACCAACAATTCCCATCTCCGAACTTACTATTCTTTGTGATCTAAACCTGAATTGATGTCATTGAACTTGGAAAATTTAACTAATCAAAGCAACTTTTAAAATCCAGGGATCCAGGGCCTTAAACTGGAACCAACACTATCTGCTACAGGCAACACTTGGCAATGTCCTACTCATCTGTATCATGTAGACATGCATGGATCGAGTTTATCAGATGAAGTGAAACTCGTCTGAATTATATGATAATGTCGAATTTGACAGACTTCTCATCGCCAAGAGCTGTTCGTTCCATCATCTTCCATTTTTTCTCTAATAACTTTCATTTCACAAGTAAACTTCATGAAAATAAGAACAAGCAGAAGGACAGATGATACCTAGAAGAACTGTTAGTAGAGATCCGAATATGGCAACTAAAAGAAGCATCATTCCAGGTGTTCGGTCATCAAGACATCTCCAACCTCTAACCATCATCGACCCCCGTAGTATATATGCCTTGTAATGAACCAGAAAGAAACGTCAGACTAAGTAAGCACTTGAAAGAGATACAGACATGCACACATTTACCTTAAATGAACAAACTTAAAGAACATAAAGTGTGATACCACGAGAGTGTACTGCTCCTACAACCTTGAAGAGAGACGAGTGTGAGATTAGATCTACTTCAACAAAAGTGGGAAAACAACAAAAATCTGCGGTCAGTGTCCTGTGAAGTGTACTCAACACAGTCACACGCGCGCATAAATATAGGTGGAGATCGAGGTGGGGTTTGGCTCCTAAATGAGCGAGGGAAGTGCATTAATAACAGGAGAGTCCATAGACTAGAATCGGATGGTGATTAGTGATTACTACTCCATTAGACTAGTTGAGTAGTTTCTACGTAGCTGCCGCAAACTTTTTCGAACTAAGTTCCTATCTACTTGATATGCACGCTTGTGTTTTCTAAACGGAAAAGTTTCAACTATTACTATTAGTGTAATCATAATATTACTTTTCAAGAATAGTATATCTTTGTCTGCCCTAGTTAAGAACAGATATTGCATATGTGATACGACTGAAAGAGCAAGCAGAAACACCAACACCAGTCGAAACACTGCCTGACTCAAAGCAGTTGGCATTTATTAAAACTGTTTAAAGAGAGTAGTAATGAAACGCTTTCTTCCCTAGAAACATTTAGACTTTGTTTCAGGCAATAGCTACATAATTATGGCAGCTAATTTAAGACTCAAAAGAGTCAAATCCTGACAGAAAAGCTTAGTATCTGGAAAAGAGAAAAAGAAGAAGGTCAAGTTCCGATTCTAAATAATGACCAGACCCTTTTGTGTTTGTTTATTATACAGAAACTAAGGGCCGCCATTAAAGCATCAGGAACCTGTTTTTCAAACCGGCGTAATTTACTGTCTTTGCCTGGTCCTCTCTCTCTCTCTGTCTCTCTCTGTCACTCATCTCCACACGCACCACTTGATCTCCTCCTTCCTCACCCCATAATATTAAATCGTCTGCTACATTCAAGAATGTAGATATAGCAGTAGTTACTCATGCAGGGTTGCCTGCAACTTCCTCCTCGTTAACTTCAACGAAGATAAATAAAAAAAAGAAAGAAAACCAAATGCTTTTTCTTCAAATATCTTCACAGGGATCGTGTTTGAATATTCCCATATCATTGGTCACTTCGCTTTGCATGCAGCTCTGCGTGTATTCATTTAGTTGCATGTTCATATGACCTTATTGTCCCTTTCTTACAGGACACTAACAAATCAGAGAGATGGAGATTTTCACGTTTCTGGTGAAAGATAATGGCTGTACTTAGTAATGAGAGTTGAAGAGTTAACAAGGTCCATTTAAGTGTTTCGACGAGTGTTTTGAAAACTGGACCAAACCGGTCGGTCGGATCGGAGAATCGGTGACTCGAAGCATGAAACGGTCCGATTTAGCTTTTATTTTTTGTGAGTGATTGATCCGTTCATTTTTCGGTAAGACCAGTAAAAACCGTTGAATCAGTGAAAAAAAGAACTGGCTGGTTCATTTAAAATACTTTGATTTTGATGATTTCAACTTGAATAAATATTATGATTAGTGATCTTTTTTTAATCTTTTTGATGAAATAAGACTAATAAGCTTTGTTATCTTATTTTGTGTTGTATTGATGAACTTAAAAAAAAGCTTGTATGTTTTGAAGTTTGAAGGTTTAAATTAAATTTACAATTAGATAAATAATTAAATAGTATATTTAAAGATTATCTTATATATATAATATATAAAATAAAAATTTATATATTTATTAGTCACTGATTCAATCACGGTTGAATTCCGGTTGAATCATAGACCCTTGAAGCAGTTGCTTCTCCAATTCAATCACCGGTCCGGTTTTTAAAACATTAGTTTCGATTTACATTAAGAATAACTTTTCACATTCTTCATGCACTTTTTTTAACCATTCCTATTCTTTTTATTCTTGATGTCCAAAATAACAAAGAACCAATTTAGCTTTATACCAATCTATTGAATACGAGCCTTGAAGAGACGGGTAAAGTTATTCCTTTGTGACTGAAAGATCACGAGGAAAGTTGCATACCGTCGATGACTCTCTCCCAACTTTTATAACTCGGATAACTTTGTGCAAAAGATAAAAAGAATAATACTTCTTTTGCCAAAAGATGAAAGTATGTGGTGCAAAAAGTTGCTAGAAAGGTGACATGTTAAGGAAGAAAAGGGTTTAGATACCCTTTTCTCGCCATCAAACTATCTTGAATTCAGGAATTTAGCCTTCAACCTATGTTTAAGTGTTAGATTTAGCCTTTCATCTATTGAAATTTAGCCACTGATTATGTTCCTAAGTTGTCTTCTTTTTGTTAGTCCAGTTTTAAACCTCAACTTTATTTTACTTTTTAATTGTGTGCCCTCTCCATATCTGTAGTAGATAATAGATATGTATCTCATGCCCTTATCTATGCTTTGAAGAACTTTAGATTAGGAGATTCCTTAATTTGAAAGGTTTTATGAGAAACCATATTTCATTATGATCTTGTGTGTATTGGATACTCAATCCAAGGCCTGGAATTGAATTGAGAAGTTTGTGTTTATGTATGATACTGTGACTGCGATTTGATGTTTTATTAGTTAATTGTACGATGTACAAATTTAACTAAGAATCTGAAAGTAAATTGATAGGAACTGGGGAGACAGAAGAATTCTGTACTCAGCTTTTTTATAAATTTAAAAAAAAAATTTAATATAAAAACAAAATTGATTCCCACCAGCCAAACTGAGGGTTGAAGCAGGAGCTGACATATGAAGGAATGGCTATTCTTACAAGGACCTAGAAAAAGAAGATATCAAATACATAGTTAACAATGTGTCTCAGCCATTGTTATTCCATTCTCTCTGTTAACAATGTTTATCAGCCATTGTTATTCCATTCATCCACAGAGAGATCATCAATATGATGCTTGAAGTTTGAATCCGACGAGAAAAAGCAGTCCAAGCAGACAGTGATCGTGAACACTCCCTCAACTGGTTTTCTTCCAATCAATGGCAGCCTTCATAAATTATAATCTTCATTTCACCTCAGACAGACAACCGGATCGTAATTGCAGGCGCGCATACAAGTCTTTCAACAGAACACAAACATGTTCTTTCAGAAGTGATCAGCCTTCTGGCAGAAGTGCTACAAGTCTTTCAACAGAACACAAACATGTTCTTTTCAGAAGTGATCATCCTTCTGGCAGAAGTGCTTCCAACAATTCTCTCCAGCTAAGACAGCCAAGATAGGAATTACAGCACATCCACGTAAACAACACATACCCAGGACAGGGTAAAATATTCCAAATATCTGGTACATTCCTAGGGAGCTAACCAAAAAATCTGATACATTGCAAACTAAATCAACAGAAGAGTTTTAAGCTATTACCCGAAGCTGATCAAATCGCGAAAAAAGAACTGTGCATTCAGTGTCATGTGCCCCATCAAGCATGTTAAGCACCTGCAACAAAGAAAGAGAAGTGAACAGTTAAATTAAGAAGAATCCATCACTACGTCAGAAGAACAATGATGGTCAATGTAACCTATTACAGGAAGGATGCTCACCTCAGGATAGAACTCCTTCCTTTCAGGGAGAGAATAGATTATCAAATTTCGAATACCACGAATCTTTTCACAAAGAGTTGATAAATAAACGTGTTACAACTTCAGTCACAAATAAGGTAAATGTTCAGACTTAAAACGACACCACGCAGAAAAATTACAAGCTTTCTAGATCTATGGCAGGAGTAACAGCAGCTCCAAAGTACCTTATATCGGTGGTAAAAATGAGCTCTCTCAGTGTAAAGCATGATTTTCCTTTTTCCTTCAAAAAACCAAACTCGTGAACGGGATATATCACTTGGTTTGGTGTATCTGAAAAGAGAGTGGTAATTCAAAATTCCAAAAGAGTGAATATAACATTCGAAGACAAGCATACCCTAAAATAGAAAAAAACAAGGGAGAGCAATACATGGAAACTAAATGATGATTAAAAGGTAGAAAGATGGTTTCCTACTCTGAAAGAAGGCAGAAGGATGCATTCTGTGACTTCAAGAAGTTGCGAACTCTCACATATTCGAAGTAAGAACTAATGAATAGCATAGTTCCCCCCTGAAACAAAATGTTAAATCATGGCATACAAACACATTAGGATTAATTTAATGGTTTCCAACACTGAGTATGTACCTGGCTAGCATCCTTTATCTTTGGAAACACCTGTACCCATAAAAGAGAAAATATCTTGTCATGAACCACAGAATGGTTTGAAGTTTCTCCCCAATCCTTACATTTTCCTAATATTAAACCCCCAAAGAAAATTATATGAAGAGCTTCCAATATGTGAAGGACAGGATGTTTTAATAGCCAGTTAAAAAGGAAGCTGAACAACAAGTCTGGCTTTGAAAAGGTTAAGAAAGCTGAAATCTTCTTTTTATCGCCTTAACCAAAATGAGGAAAGTGTGATAACATTTTTCTGTCGAACTGTAAACTTTGTAACAACCTTCTTAGTAAAATATTCAAGTCGAGCATCATCAGCATCCATCACCGAGCTTGCATCAAGTCGCTCATAAATCTGTGGCATGTCAATATTCACAAAAGATTAACACTTACATACTTAAAATTACTGGCTTCATGCATTGGTCATATTACTAGCGAAAGTAAGAAATCAGGCAACTGAAACCAAAATATTGTAGAATATCTCTTAATGAACTGAGAAGCTACAGGGTAATGCTCTATAAAAGATGTGTTTGATCATTGGAACTGTATGCATATAGCAAGACATGATACACACGGATGCACCCATGATGCAAGGCATGGATTGGTGATCTTTTTTCTGATACATCTATCTTGTCCAATTATTGAAATCCATAAAGTAATTATATCTGTAAACATTTTTCTGGCTAAAAAAGGTGCCTCATACTTCAATCTCACTAATGTTATCGTCCAATGCCCAGGTTTAGAATTAAGAGAGAGGATACATGTAGACAATGCCAAGGTTTAGAATTATAAACTAGTTTCAGTTTAGTTCCCCGTAATGAATTTGGGTTTGACAATTAATGCCCCTAGGAAATTATTTGTCAAAAAGTCTAAAAAGTGAATGAATAACCAATGTCATACAGTAGATTAAACAAGTAAACTGAACATACCTGTCGCACTTGAAGTAAGACTTTGGGAAGCATGCCTTTATACTCACACGTCAACTTTACCTATTAATATCATCAAAAAAATTGTTTTAGCTAACCCTTTGACTTTGTTAGACATTTGAACCAAGTAATGAGGATGTTGTTTATTCATTAGAATATGGATGAAATATTGTGCATATTCATTCAACATGCACAAAACCATGGCTTAAGCCATATGCAATCAGCACAAGAAGAGCCAGATCCATTCTGATTCACATATTTATAGTTCGAAGATCTGATAAAAAATAGTTCGACTGGTGTCACAAGAATAACACTTTAGGCATACTCTTGAGAAATGAAGTGTGCAATGGTGAAAATTTTCAGAACACCACAAAAGAGTTGACTGGAGTAAGCTACCAAGGGTATGTATGGTTTTCACTTGATGCAACTAAATACACTGCTGAATCAGATATATAAGGTATACCTGATTATACGAAAGATAATAGTGAACATGAATTCTAACCCATCCACGAGTTGGACTAAATTTTAGCCCAAGTAATATGTGAAACACAGGGAGAGAGAAACATGATTTAAAAGCAGAAGTGAATGCACTAAAAGACAACAATCTTTGTAAGCTAAGCCAGTTCTATGACATTGGCAGGAATTACAGCTATTATATAGTCCCTCATCGCCCTTAAATAACAACTTCTAGCTCCATCACCTATGGTCCAGATGTATGCACCTAGAAGATTTAGCAAATGGAGTAGACAAAAAACGTACCTTTCCTTGGTAGTTAACACATTGGCGATTGAACAAAGCATTAATGTCTGAAACAAAAAGAAACTTGATTATAATTGGTCTCAATGCGGATACTAGGAAAAGTACCGGTTGCCCTGGCTTAGTAACTTTTTAATAACGCAAACATGCATAAGTAGCAAGAAATAGAAATAAATGCAGCATTCTCAGAAAGGCAAGAGAAACATAGATGTTGTGATGTACATGCACAAAAATGGAGGTGTAAAACCAAGGAAAAACTTAATCTGTATAATTTGTCAATTGCTCTGAACTAATGCCATAGTCTTACATGTAAGACTTCTGGAAAATGCCTTGGGACTTCCTATACCTTATGTCTAGATCCAATGGCTGAAGAGAAAAAGAAGAGGATAGAATTACCTGGATTAACATAATAACCCAGAAGTATAGTTTGTCGATAAAATTTCGCATGCCCTTCCAAATACCTAAACAAGAAAAGCATGCATCACTGAATTAATAGTTTAAAGAAGCTACAAAGAAAAATATGACAACTATAACTTCTGTAAAGGATTCTGTACAACGATGAACCTTAAAATCTAAAGCATCACATTGATAATCATGATATCGATCGGGATAAATAGTAGACATACCACTTCCTAATGCGCATGATGTCAGTCCCATGCTGCTTAGAAGGTATGCGGTTCAATTTCTCAAGAACAGAAGTTAGAAAGGCCCAATTCTAGATAGGTGCACATTGTGTGAGAATAACAGGATATAACAACATATTTTGAAATCAAGATGAATATAACAACCAAATCACCAGATTCACGATTTACCTGCATTGCTATGATATCTGCATGATCAATGATTAGAACCTGCTCATCCAATGAAAAGTACTCAATCTATTAGTTATAAATTAACAGAAACAGAAAATTAAAAAACCTGACAAGCATCAAAAGGAATACTCCTAAAGGCAAACTAGTGCAAAGAAACTACCTCTATAGAAGAAAGATAGTCAACATCAATTTCCTTATTGATCTCAGCTTTGGCAATTTTCTGACAAAAAATAAAGTTCTGTTAACTGCAGTAGAAAGTTGCACAGTTTTTTATTATTTTATGTGTCTCAAGCTGGAAAATTACATTAAAAAAACAAAATGCTTAAGCATGAATCCGAATCTCAAGTGCGGCTTTCTACTATTCCAATAGCATGCAAGCAGCAATTAAATCATAAATTTAAGTTAGAATTAACTTCTAGCAAATTGCAGATGAAAAGCACTCCAGATTTCAAATATTATCTACAGTTTAATTCCAATTTCTAAAAGTTTATTTACAGAAAGCATGAATGCCACCAACACAGATGAGAAGTTCCAGGCATTAGTTACATCTTCAGGAAAGATCAAGCCAAATCACCCTTGTGAAGAAATAATGTCCACAAGATATGAAATATCTACAACCCAACAGATGCCAAGAGAATCATGTGGAACTAAATACATTACGCTACACAAATTTTCATGGTAAGGGTAGCAGCTTACGTCATGCAATTTGAGAGGTGAAGCAATAATGATGTCTGAGGAATAAAAATCACTAAATAACTTTATGCTCTTCCTGAAATAAAAACCAAAAGAGAAAAAAAAAAGACATTATTAAAGAAAACGAACCAAATATGATAAGAATCCATAGAACCTTTCTCAAAATGTGTGTATGTGTGTGTGTGTCTATAAATATACTCTTAGATGAAAATCAACTTTATGGCTCGTCACAAGATGCCACCCTTCAATAAAAGTGTGATTTACCTTGTAAACTTGATTCCCAGCATAAAGTTGTCATCAGTATTTTTCCCAACAAAAAGAGATTGATAATCAGCTGGCTTTGAAGACTTGTTTCCCATATTTTCTTCATCATCTTGAACTCCAAACTCATCAACAAAACGGTCAATGTGATCCACTTTAACCTGAATAATAAATACAAGCTTAGCATATGATCAATAGATCAAAATAGAAATTTCAAATAAATCAGCGTTAATAACATTTGAACAAAAAAACACCTGCTTAATAAGCTGGGCCAAGAATGAAGTACAGTGTAGAGATTCGAATCTCATCACGAGCAAATAAAATAGAAAAATGTTTAGGTGACAATCAGAACATGAAGATGAATGATGATAAGTTCCACCGTGTAACCCACACCTTGAACACTAGAAACAACCATGATCCCTCTATTTATGGCCCGCCAAATTTTAGGATGGAGAATCTAGACTCCTAAGCAAGATAAACATAGAGAACCAGTGCTTGTTCAATGAATCAGAAGACTGTAAATCCTATACACATCCATCAAATCAATGCAAATTTAGCACAATAGATTTCAAATAGAATTTTTAGAAATTCCTCAAACAGGGACAAGATATAGTCATACTTAATATAAGTTATTGCCTGAATTGCACTCAAAGATACACTCGCAAATATGGAAGCAAAGAAGTATACCTTGTAAGCTTGAGGAGTCAATTCTATGAGCCGCTTAACAATTCGAAGTGCAATGTGTCTCATTGGTAATAGGATAAGCACCTGAGAACATAAATTTCTACCAAGTAAACAGGGAGATACCATGACTTGAGAAAGCATAGCGGTACAAAACAAAATCAGAGGTTGAAATTCAAAGCATTAACTTCTAAAGGAACATAATCTCAAAGACAACCAGGTAAATGCATATAGTTTCTAATCCTTTTAAACAAAGAAGTGAAAATCTGGCAATGGAAACACATTCAGTTTAATCTCGCAATAAGGAAACTTCAGAAACTCATTAATTTAACAAAGTAGGGATAAGTCCTCAACAAATAAACACGGTCACAAAAATCTAGCCAGCTCAGTTACCATAAGAGTTTAGTTTAGATTTGGACCACATGAAAACAGAAAGCAGCAAGTGAAGAGAAGATGATCTTAAATATATGAAATGACTCTTCAACACGAGTTTCTTTGGACCAGTGCTATGATCAAGTGTACTCAGCAGTAGTAAGCAGACACATAGAAACAAGAGACTACCTTTGGACGTGTAAAACCATGATCAAGGAAATTATCATCAGCAATAAATTCATCTTTGGAACTCTCCTTATGCTTGACCACTTTGGAATCATTCTTTTTTACAAGATCTCTAGTTCTGAAAATGTGATTCAGCTGCATAATATTTTGTATTTATTCAGTATAAGACGCCACAATTATAAGACAAGAACTATCTAAGGAACAAGAGCAATGACACGCACTGAATGCATTAGGTAAGCATCCATGAAACTTGAGTCTTCTTCCAAGCCTTTGTGATAAAACGGCTTCTTGTTAGAGTGCAGTATATCTCTATAACTGCTGCCTATTAAAACAGGATTCCATATTATCAACAAAATAAAAATTGAAAGAAACCTAATTAACATACATATGTTATAAAGTCTCCAATTGTGATGCAAAGATGAAAGGAAAAGGGCAAATGCTTCAGAATTAGTTAAAGGATTTCAGGAAGCGAACAGAGATGATGTCGCAACCACATTAGCAAAATATCAAATTTTGAGGCCATCCTCATACGAATCAAGCAAGTTTTGCCGCCAATACCAGGCAAGGAACTTGTTGCTCCCCCACCAGCGTCACATAAATATTTTCTTCTTTGTCACCAATGCGAAATAAGAGATGTTCTCAATCAAATATTCTTCTATTAACACAGCATCCATATGGACAAGTAAAGAATTTAAACACAAAAAAATAACTTCATCTCTGCCTTTCAAGTACATTAGAGTGACAAAACTTTTAGGCATATGTTGTCAAATCATTGGTCTAAAGCAAATTCCTTTAAGTGTAGTGTACAGGTTTCTTCAGTCAGATTCTAAAGAAGACAATATTATGTACTGTTTCTAACAAATGAATGAACAGAACTGAATAACAGTATGTGTATATGGATATGAGGCTTACAAAGAGAGAAGAAGTATCTCTGCTTAGATGAATGAAAATTTTTTCCTCCTGCCATCTTGTAAATATCTAGCCAGTGATTGTATAAACTTTGCTTGAGACCATTACCAGGATCCATGTGAGATTTCTGCATAAGTAATAACATTTTTTTTCAGTTATAAACTCAAAAATAAAAAGTGCAGCTTAAATAGAACCAGTTCCGACATGGTGATAGAATGAGACGTCAACCTAGGGTAAGGCCCTAAGTTACACCATATGCATCTTCCATTTTAATGTAAGAGCTTTCCAGGATTAACCTGAAAATAATAAATATTTTTAACCCACTTACAGGCTATAGTTTGGAGATACCACCCTGCCCCCCTGCAAGATCCCGGACCAGATAATCTCTTAATTGACGAGAAGAAAATACTAAAACCTTAATTTTTTTTTTTTGGTATCAATTAAAGTGTTTGATGAACATTGACAGCGTTTGAAAAGGAAACAAGAGGCTATGACACAAAAGTAAAGCTTTGTCTCCAAGTAGAACATGATTACAAATTTGTGCAGAATCTTGTTTTGCCCCATTCCAAATTCTGAATCACTACCACCACTCTTCAAGAGCCAATTACAAATGAAAAAGGAAAACCATCGTTACTGTATAGGTAAGTGAAAAAAAAAAGAAAGCACCTCTAGGCAGCAATCTCCACTCCCTGTCCATTTGCAATTAGGCATATCAAAAGCAGGTATTTCCCAGCTATATTTCTGTTTTTTGTTTGACAAATTATTTGCTTCTTCTTCTGATAACTTGTAATCCAAGTGGATATGGAAAGGACTGCACATAGAGCACTACAGTAAAATATGAGAACTTATGGAAGACAAGAACATAAGTTATCAAAGATGAGTTTCAATCTGAAATTAAAAATGCATCACATGTAATATAAGAAGAATAAATTCAATGCCAAGCAGGCAATTTTCAACATCGGACAGTCAATGCAATTGACAAAGCAGAAAGGAACTTGTTACAAGCTTTCATGTTTTAGTGTGAGCAACATATTCGAATCCAAATTGACAATTAGGGATCCTGGCAATGTTTACTTCATGTTGAATTGATCAACTCACAACCAAAGTCTATAACAATGAGTAAATTTTGTCTCTTTTTACCATCTTAACATGCTTTCACCACCATCTTAATCTCCATAAATTTGTCTCTTTTACCATCTTAATATACTTTCCACCTTCTGAATCTCCATAACCATGAGGTTTCTAGGATGTTTAGCGTTTTCCCTTTTCCATTTTCACTCGTATGTAAACTCTTTCTTAAGAGTTAAGATACATCTGAATCTTGCATTGATGATATCTATCTGAAAGTAAGAATTGGAAGACAATGGGTAATAAACCACAAAAACAATAAAACCAATGTACAGCACCTTCTCGATATTCCTGTATCCAAAGCAGCTTGCATATCAACTGCCTTATTGCACTCTTGATCTATGTCAGATGCCTCTGTATCATTTTCCGATTCAGAATTCTCATCAACAATGTTTTTATTGTAAGGCTCTTTCATGTTGCTTTCTATATCATCACTTCTAAGGGAATCATTATCAGTTCCTGCAACCAGAAAAGAAGTTGCAAAATACAGCAAAAGATTAGAGCTAAAAATGTTATGTGGAACTTTATTATGTAATAATTCATCATTGTTTTCTCGATAGTCTACCAACCGAGTCTTCCTTTCATTTTTTTCAAACCCTGAATTCAAAAGTAACTGTTCTCCAATCATAGATAAAGCAGGTGAACACAATCATTTAATTCATTCACAGGACATTCCTTCACCTAGATGAACTAAAAAATATGGGTTTGTTGCTCAATTAATTTGCAGTTAAATAATGGGAAAATACAGACATGCAACCCCCTTTCCCAATTCTATAATTTCAAAAAGATACAGTATCAAAACTCTTCTGCATGTCTGTTGGGAGTGTTAATCCCATTCAGGGAAAGATCATTAAAGATCAAACTTTTTGGACTGACAACACAAAGATTAGGGAAAGAACGGAAGTTAAATGATTGTTTTCAAAGAAGGGAATGTCTTACAAAGTGAGAAGTAACATGTACCATATGGCACCACTATGATCTTTTTGTAGACGTTTAGGGCATTAAATGATTCTTGAACAAAATTGAGAGCAGTGACAATTCTTCCTCCAATATGAGGATGGGAAAACAAAAAATAAACATATACTAAAGATTGTGATAGCTATATTAAAAAATGAAAGCAACAGTAACATTGTCAAAACTGTCAGAAAAAAAGTTAGCATGGTCAAAAGAAGATAAGGATAGGACATCAAACCTGAAAACAGAAACTGAAACTTATAGGTTTTCACAAATAAATTGTATCAAATACAAGAACATTTTTTACCTTCTTCATCACCTCCATTCTCTGAAGCACTAAGAGATTCTAAATCATCTTCATCATCTTCTGAGCTACTTTTTCCTCCTTCCTCTCTCTGTCTATATTAGGAAGAAAAAAAACATGTCAATTGCCAATACATGTCAGATCTCACATACAAACTTCGCCTTTGTGGACGTTTTGATAAGAATTGTTGATAACCAGCAATTGACATTTGATTCCATGAGTCATATATGTGTATAGAACATTCAGACCTTAAAATATTAGCATTATAAAATGTCTGAAGCAGGTCATTTCAACAGCATGAATAAACATACTTTATGCATAAAAATTAAAAATACACAATAGAAAATCCATAAGTATCAAAATTAGATGTTCAATGTGCATAAGAAAAAAGCAATATATCACACACAAAAGAAGAAAAGTAACAGCATAACATGTACGATTCAACCAAAAAGGAACAAGGGCAGCAGAAAAGAATAGGTGAGAAAGTAAAAGCTATTCCTTGTTTCTAAAAATAATGGAAAAGGAAAATCAAGAATGATTCACAAAGTCATAGCATTACCGCTTCTTGTAAGCATCAGCAAGAGATACATTGGAAGATTGCAGTGTCATTAGCAAGCTATCATAAATTGATGATTCTTTATACACTGAAACTGCTGAAGGGGAGCCACTAGATTTCTCATCCACCAAATCACCTGTAATAAGCAAATTCAAATATCAACTTCACAAAACTTTTGTAATTGATTCCACCACTCTCTCTGAAAAGACCTATCCCTATTTTATGTCAAGTTGCATTCCCACAACGGTCGATTAAAAACTAGTACACAACTAAAACATATTGGTAAATTCCAAGATTCACATAAATAAAACGAATAAGGGAAGGTAAACATGCCTGAAGAACTTGGAGACGGGCTACGGGCAATCTCATCTTCAGCAAAGCGACCCTTTTTGGCTTGCTTACTCGCCTCAAACTTCTCACGCGTTTTGTGCCTCTTCAGTCCTGAATTCCCATATTAGCACTTCTTATAGTTCATCAAAAAATCGAAGTTTTCCTTCTTATCCATAAATTTACCACTAAAAAGGAAAGCAAAAATACAAATTGCCACCCCTGTATCTACAGAAAACCATTGCAGTATACTTGGGTAACGGCTATAAAGTTGAGATTTTTAAAAAGCAGTCCCAGTGTATCAACAATACTGCAGCTTCTTGTCCAAAAACCAAAAGACCCCAGAAGACCAAATCAAAAATAAAAGGGTAAAAAACTAGGGAGAAAACAATGAGTACCAGGAAAAGACGCTTGATTCCGAGAGAAGGAGCTTCTTTTCCCATCAATCTTCCGCTTCCTATAATGCATTCTCTACAATCGACTGTACTGAATTTGAGCGAATACGAGTTGAGTAACTCTCTACAAGTAGGTCTGCTCTTGCCAGTCGTTTTAACTGCTGTAATAGGAATGCAAGTGGACAGAGCAAGGGTTTTGACTTTTGAGGGCGCTAGGGGTTTTACGGATTTAAAAGAGTTTCAACGGGACCCCGATGTTTGTTTATTTTAAATTATAAATAAATTAATGGATTTAATTTAAAATTCATGGTAGGAATAGGTTTTTAATTATTACGATTTCGAGTTAAATTGGTAAGATAAAAAATTAAAAGTTTAAAAAATTTCGAGTTAAATTAGTAAGAATTCTGCTGTGGGCCATAGGTTTTTAGGGATATGTTGGAGCCTTTGGTTCCATCGAAATTTGTTGTGTTGGGAGCAAAGGGATACTCATCTGAATGCTATCATTTCTTTTGCTGATGAGTTTCTTGCAAATTGGAAGGAGGCAACCTTTGCGTTTGGTCGGTTACAAGTTGATGGTTTTAGTTTCTCTCGGTGTTATTCTTGGAGTAAACCTGATGTGGGTTGGTTGAAATATAATGTTGATGCTTCGGTCTTGCCAGGTGAAACTAGCTCAGGTTTTGAGGTTGTCCTTAGGGATGATCAAGGCCGGTTTGTAAAGGCTTTATCGGGGCATATTTACTGCTGTGAGGATGCCTTTTTTGCTGAAACTATTTCCATCAAAGAAGCACTAACTTGGCTTAAGGATCAATGCTTGGATAACATTATAATTGAGTCGGATTGTTTTGAAGCCATTGACCATCTTAATAAATCTTCCAGTAATCTGTTAGAGGTTGGCACAGTTTTAGCTGAATGTCTTTCACTTAAGAACAACTTCACCCAGTTTCCTTCCATTGGACTTCACGGAATGCTAATAAGGCTACTCATACGTTAGCAAGGGTCGCTTTATTTCATGCAAACCGGTTTGAGTGTGATTCTATCCCAAGTAGTATTGCTTTGATTCTTCTTTGTGATTGTCCGTCGTTAGTTATTAATACAGAAGAGGTTTTAGGTTCGGGTGTTATAGGATAAAGCCTATTGGCTTTGGGTTTAGGCGCCTCTTCTAAGTTGATGTCCTTTTTGTTTTAATGAATTTGCTGAGTTTCAAAAAAAAAAGATTCAACAGATATTAAATTATCATAAAATTAGTTAAATTTTGAATAAAATCAAAAATTTTGAAAAATAATTTAAAAAGATTGTCTTTATTTATTAAATTTTTAAATTTTAATTAAAAATAAACATTAAATGAAAATTAATTAGTTTATGTTTGTTTATAAAAGTTGATTAGTTTATAAAAATTGGTCAACTAATTAATAAATTGATTGATTTTTAACAACAAAAATTATTAAACTAAATAAAACCAAAAAATTAAAAATCTAATAAAAAAATTGACCAGTTCAAAGTTTCCACTATTAAATTGACCAAACTGGTTCAATTTTATGTACCCAAATAAATTTTTTAAAGTAATTATCTTAAATAGAATTAACTTAAAAGTTAAAATGATTAAATTATCATATGTTTTGTTTTTTTAATTGAATATTTGTCAAAAACATCAAAGTTTACTTTTCAATAATAAAACTAATAATGATGGTCTTGGTGATGTTTTTATTTACAATATAATTTTTTCCTATTAGACCAAAAACATAATACAATAATCACTCTCAAGCTAATCCTATTCTACTTATGAAACTAGAACTTAACCTAAACAGAATATGATGTTCAATTACTAAATTTTTTTGCACAAAATACTAACTACAACTTCATTATTTAACAACTAATTACGAGGGATGTCAATGGACCCTAGTCCGGTCCGATCCTTGATTGAATGGCTCGTAGCCGGATGGGCCACTAATAGGTCGAGTTGGGCCGACCCATCTTGATTAAAAAAAATACAAAATGACATTATTTTGTTATTTTGGCCGGGGCATGGATTGACATCCATACTATTTACTGAATATATAATGGCTATAAATTATAAAGATAAAAATGAGCTTGATTTTATTTATAATTTATGATTTTAGTTTATGTTTCCTATATAAAAAATTATTTGATTGAGTTTTTGTTTAACATTTTTTGTCGTTATTATCAAAAGAAAATTTGTTTTTTCATTTATCACAATTTTGATTTTATTATATAAACTAAATAAATAATTTTAATTATTCAATCCTAAGTAATAAAACTATAGCCAATATAATTTAATTATTCTTTAATAATTTTATTTTTAACATACCTAAATTAAAAATATTTACTGAATTTAAAATCCACCAATTGAAAATTAAAATTAATCATTCAATGTGTAAAATATTTTTAAAAATTATCTTTAAAAAATGGAATTCAAAGTTTATGGATTTTAATAAATATTATTTCTTTGAAAAATATGATGAATTAGTTATTTATACTTAATAAATATTAATAAGAGATTAAAAGACTCATATTTAAATTGGGTGTGATGATCACGATGATTATTGCCAAGAAAATAGATCAAAAGAGAATAATTTGAGTACTCATCGTCTTGTCTCTTACTTGGGCAATAATCTGATAATTCAGAAGAGAAGAAAAAGAAGACTCTTTGTTTAACATTGAACATGACCAAAAAACAAGTTCAGAAACTAAGGAACAAAGCTGATGAGATGCGAAATTCAGAGAGCAGCAGGGGTTACAGCAGATACGAGTCCATAGCAGGACAATTGTGGAGATGTGCAACGAAAGCAAGAGGACTAGATGTGTGTGCTGATATTCTCAAATTGACGCAGCCACAGTTGCCTCGCAGCTATGTCGGCAATGCGATCGTTGATGTGATTGTTCATAGCCTGTCTGGTGAGCTTGTCTCTAGGCCAGTGGGATATTCTGCGAGCAAAATAAGAGAAGCAATAGAGAAGCTGAAGGGTGAGTATGTGGACGATGCTATTGAGTTCGTCAAGAACCAGCCAGAGCTGACCAAGTTCCAGGCGGACACTCCCGAAGGGCCTTACTATGGAAACCCGAATCTCTCTGTGGTTAGCTGGCTAACACTTCCATTTCATGGTCTTGATTTTGGGTGGGGAAAGGAGATATGTATGGTAAATGCTCCTCGTGAATCTGGTGGAGATGCAGCCATTGTTGGCAGTCCCTGTATAAATGGTCCATTGACTGTTTATATGTTGTTAGAATATACGTTCCAATGGGCCTTAGATCCAGAGACCAATGCGCATTGAACAAATGCTTGGTAGAGAAAAGACAAAGCAAAGACAGAGCACAAAGGACAGAGCATAAAGGAACACGCATAGCAACAGACACAGTGCACCACAACACACCTTCATTTGCAAAGCCAACAGACTCAGTACACCACAGCACACCTTTATTTGTACAGCTTTACCTTTTTTGTCGAGTAATGATTCACAATATGTCATAGTGAGAAATAAACCCAACATGTATATATAAACCATGTACAACATTTAATACACATCTGTGAAGAGCAACCCATTTCTCATTCTCTTCTCCGATCGTTTACTCCATTACTGGAGTTTCTTGCATGGTATCAGAACCTTGTGGCTCTCGACCCTTTACCCTCAAAAATCCAAAATTAACTCAAAATGACCAAAGATTCTGACGTATCCGGCGAAACAAGTGACAACCAAATCTACCTTGACATCGAAGCCGAATCGTACAACATTTCTCCAGCGGAAAACCCAAGAAGTATCTTGGTCAACACACCGGCCACTGGATGGAAACAACTATTTATCTTGGAGTAGGTCAGATGATGATTTCATTAAGGGCAAAAAACAAATTAGGATTTGTCACCGGAGAGTTAGAGAAACCCATCTCCAATGAAGCAAAGGCCAGAAAATGGGTGACCGCTGATAACATGGTCATCGCCTGGATTTTTAACACCCTTACGAAGGAAATCGCTGACTCATTC
>JANKOE010000204.1:8425430-8443074 GCA_026284465.1 Erythroxylum citrifolium
ATTCACCAAACAAATTTATCAGCTGTTTGACAAAATCAAACAGCTGATTTTGGTCAAACAGCTAATTTTTAGCTGATTAGCTGTTGTCCAAACATGCAATAGAACGCAGTGTGAATGTGTTTGCAGTCAAGCAAGTGGCTTGTCATTATTATGGGCGGCCTAACGTGTCCATGTCGTGTGGTGGTGGGAGCAGCTAGAAAACTTCAAACAAAGCTTTTTTTCCTTTTCTCGTTTACGGTGACTTCAATTTTCCAGGCCTCTGATTGATACTAATCAGAACTTTCTTTTACATACATGGACTTTCTTTTATGGTATAAAAGAGAGAAAAAGAGAGCAACACCGGTCAGTTTAAACTCCATCGTATGTTGTTTACAAAGCACATCACCACACTTTCTCTAACCTACTCTAGGCTTAGCTAGTAGCCATGGAGGAGAGCAACCAAGAACATAACTTGACATCACTAGTGAGAAGAAGCTTGCAGCTTTTGTTCTTCTTCTCTATATTATATGTGTTTCTTCGTGTCCCAATCCCTTCAAAGTCGCAGCTCTTTACAGAGTTTTTCTGGTTGCTTTCACGTACAATTGAGAGGAAGTACATGTTCCTCCTTTGTAATGGGATTCTTGCTTTTCTTGCCAAGAATTCGTCTTCTTCTTCTTCTTCCGGGTCTGATATTTCTCAGTTGCCTGGTGTAGTAGACGCAATAGCTGATGATGCGGATGAAGTCAACTCAACAAGTTTTGAGGCTTTGGAAGATGATATTCTGCTTGTTGATGAAGATAATGAAGTAAAGAGAGAAGAATCGTCGTTACTCAAACCTCCTCCAAAAAAAGTAGAAGAGAAAGAAGAAGAAACTACGTACATTAAAGGATTAGAAAGTGAAGTCTCCATCAAAAAAGATGTAGTGAAACAATGGGAAAAAGAAGAAGAAAAAGTTTTTACAGTGAAACAAGAGGGGGACGAGTATGGAGGAGAAGCACCATCAATGGAAGCAAATGAAGAGCTTCAATCCTGTACAGAGGAACTGAACAGGAAATTCGAGGAGTTCATTAGGAAGATGAAGGAAGAGATCAGGATTGAAGCTCAGCAGCAGCTCATAGCAGTCTGAAGTTAACAACTACTTAGCTTCTGTTGTTGAATTTGTGACCTTTCGCTTTCGTTTTTTCTTAAGAAATGGAAGGTCAAGTTTATGTTGTTTCTCTTCTTCATTTCTCTGTGTTCACATACAAATGCAATAGAAGGCTGATTTCTCTGTGAATTAAAAAAATATTTTTTTAATTATATTTTTTAAATATAATTAAAAAAATTTCTTTACTTATCAAATACTGGAAAGTTTAATTGAAAAAAATTGTTAAATAAAAATTTATTAATTAATTTTAATTTATAATAATTTATTAATTTACAAAAATTAAATAATTAATTAACAAGAAATATATGGATGTCGATATTTATATGATAATAACAAGATGAGATCATATTTGAAAGCAGATAAGCATTGCCCTTTTGTCAGCTTCTACATTGTACAGTTTAGAAACTGACCGCTCATAAGGCTGTCATGTCCATGTGGCTAGAAGTTCTTCCGCAAATATCATGGTCACTGCCTCTCCCCAAGAGGGAGAGGATGAATCTAGAAGGACCTTAGCTTAGGGTGGGAGAGGTGGATGAGAAGCTTGCAACTTGCAGAAGCCATTTCTATCTGTCTGCAAATGGAGACAAGATGGTGAGTGCCAAAATTATTGTCAATAATTCCATTATGGAACAGTACAGCGATCAGCCTGAAAAGAAAACCAACCGTTTTGCCTGATTCTGGTAGTACACATATCAGTACAACAAGGTGTAATGGGTCCTTGAAATCCATGGTGAGGGGGCTTCCACTAGGCAAGCTTACATGATCATTCTGGCCAAAAGCCTGGAGAGTAGATCAATAGTAAAGCTCCTTTCACCGGTGAATCTTCCACGCCTGGAAACTGTTATCATTTTGCGGTTCTGCCATAAAATATACAATGCCATTTAAAAGGTGGAGTGACAAAAGTTCCACAAAGAAAAAGTACTAACTTTAGAAAGAAACCAGATGGCAGCGCCAAGTACAAAGATTCACCAATGCTCCTTTTAAAACTTTTCTTGAGCTCCAGTGGATTTCTGAAAAGCTAAATATTGATTAAAATTTTAAACTAGCGTCCTAGCAATGAACGTACACTTATCCAGCTTCATTAAACTTCAATGCAACCACTTGGCTTTAGAACCAATTGCAGAATCTCCAACATGCAAAGACATAATAGCCACGGACAAATCTGCAATTAATTAAACTATTAGATCCTTTATGCTTGACCACGGTAACCCACTGACTGTTCAAAATATATGATTAAAGCACACATGACAGAAACTCAGCTCAAATTTTCCAGCACTGTCAAGCATATCGACATGAAGGAAAATATTTACAACAATAGCTACTAATAAACACAGATATTGCCAGCTGCAGAATTCTAACAAACATAAGCACAAATCTGGAGCGATCAGATAAACTGTGGGACTCAATCCTTGAGAATTAATTGGATTTCACATTATACGATTCAGGTGACTTAAACACTCCAGCCCTGTAATCAAGTAAACTATAGAATAACAATTGGAACCATATTCGGTGCAACCAATATGCATCTTTATACTAACTTGCAAACTTCAAAACATTAAAAATATTAATTTAAGCATAAACTCACAAAAGTAAGAACATGATTCAAGTTGCTAAGGTATCTCAGTTAAGATCTACAATCACTTCCTTTAAGAGATTAACGGCTTAATTAAAGTTACATGACCGTTTCCTATATCTAAACAAAAAGTGATTTTCTTCCTTAAATTCACAATTTTCTGCTTTTGTTGAACTATGTTGTAGCCAACACTCAACTCACCTTTTTTAACACACGAAACAAACATAGGAAACCATGAAGGACGGTACTTTATATTATTTCATCACAATATATCAAGCAAAACTTAATAAGGGGAGAACAAAGACAAGAAACAAGTTCTAGTCATAAGTTTGTTTCATGCTCTCAATACGGAAAGCAAAAAAGACATTTAGATATTGAACACTGTACAGCAGTCATTTAGTTCAACTCATTCCAATTCACATTCTTTGCATCTGTTTAGCAGATATCAATGAAAAAATAGCAATACTTTGCCTTCATATGAAATAATAATAAGTTCAATACATACTTATAAGTCTTCCTGCCACAAAATTGTTGATACCTTTGACTGAAGTGAATATATGTAACAAGATGCTTGCAGCCTCCATTCCTTTTTCTCATCACCATTAGCTTCCATCAATATGTTAATGGAATGGTGAGTGTGTCAAGTCCACAGCAGCTCCATCACTCTCTGACATATTTCTAACTTCGGTAAGAAGCCTCGACAATTCTTTTGGCAGTACACTACGAACAAAATCACTGCGCTTCTTTGTGATTGATGACTCTCTGAATAGCATGTCTATAAGAGACTGGTATTCATGCAGCCATTCATCACCATTAGCATGAGTATCTTGATTTTCATATAAAACTTGAGAGATTTCTTGCCGCCATCTGATTCGATAATATTTTTCAGGAAGCTGAAAGTAGTTTTTCAAAATAAATACTCTAAGAGCATGTCTGCAGAGTATTCCTGAAGATTCAAATTCCTTGCAAGAGCAGTGAATCTGTTCATCCTCTGGTATCCATATAACAAGACGATCCTCATCGATCTTCTTGAAGTGGTGTACAAGATAAGATCCATCAGCCATTTCAGCTGGAGCATATTGCATTGCTAGCACTAGCTCTTGTTGCAAAGCATTGAAGGCGAATGGCGTAAGAACTGTACGTGCATGCTCTTCAATAGGTATACAAGTTTTATTAGGTATATATTGCGTATCTTGACGTGAATGGTTTTGGCAGTTGACAGACATTCCAACCTGCTAGTGCACCAGGCAAATGTAAAAAAAAAGAAGGGATCAATGAAACAAATTTTAATCGATGATTTGTAGAATCTTGTTCTAATTGATACCTGATCAAAGAAGCTGCGCAAACATATCTCTGTACTACAGATACTTTTGAGTAAAACATCAACAGACTTCATATATGCTGAAGTTTCCATGCGAGCACAGAAATGGCCTCTTGTGTAGGATAATGCCCATGACGACCGACAAGAATATAATAATTGAATGTGTTTATCCAAACTAAGTCCAAACATGGAAATCATGCGATTCCACTGCACTTCAAAATCTTCCGAGCTCTCAACACGATAC
This sequence comes from Erythroxylum citrifolium, assembly GCA_026284465.1. Taxonomy (NCBI): domain Eukaryota; kingdom Viridiplantae; phylum Streptophyta; class Magnoliopsida; order Malpighiales; family Erythroxylaceae; genus Erythroxylum; species Erythroxylum citrifolium. The sequence continues at coordinate 8,429,695 of JANKOE010000204.1, forward strand.
AACTCATCAAACTGAGATCTAAACTCTTGAAACTGAAGGCCAAGTGGCAGAAACCAACTGGATAGCTTGGGCAGAATGCTCCATATGGAAATGACATGTTTGGCATTAGGTAGTTCACTTCTTATAGCATCCTTAAGCCCAAGGTCAAGATCAGTTATAATGGTCTGCGGGCAGTTTCCTTTCATAAGATGGATGAAAGCCTGCATAAAAACAAGAGGAAATAAAAATTGTCAGACTTTCTTGAAGAAATTCAAACCAACAAAACAGATTAAAGTAGCAAAACCTGCAAGGCCCATGCAAAGGAGCTTGGAGTTTCATCCTGTAACAAGACGCAACCAAAGAATGTGGTCTTCCCTTTATTGTCCATTCCAAGCCAGGCTCCAAAAAGTAAACCATATGTGACTGAACGGTAGCTGGTATCAAAATAAACCGCATCACCATATGCGGCATATGAATGAACAGAATCACCATACGACCATAAAATGTTCTCAACTTTATCATTGACATCTAATGTAAAATCATAAACAAAGTCTTCATCCACCTCTTTTGTATCTTTGCATGCTTCAAGAAGTTCCATGATATCGTTTTCTCTCTTCTCAGAGAGTAAAGCATCATTCTCTTGAACAATTTTCTTACGATTTTGGACAAAATTCCTAACATCCCTCTCCAGAAAGGGTAACTGTCCACCTTGAATCCCTTTTTCTAACTCTAGAACCTTTACTATCCGGTGAATTGGAAAACCAGCTTTTGAAAGTAACAGAATTCTCGCCTGATCTGACTCTTGAATTTTCCGATATGCTGGAAGAAGTCGCACTTGGTCATCTTCCAAAAGCTCATGATTGTGCACATTGCTGAATTGCACAACAAACCATTGAGAAACCCCTTCAATGACTTCCTTGGACAAATACATTTTTGCATCACATCCACAGCGCACTGACTTCCTATCTCTATGGTGTTCCCCAGTTGGTTTTTTCCGAGGAGGTGCAAACCCAGAACGGTAACAAACAAAATCGCGCTTGTAAACACCCAATTGTGGGCTCAATCTTGACCTCTCTTTCCTTATGGAGAATCCATTTCTCCGAGCAAAATTCCCATAATATTCAAATGCATCATCATCACTCTTAAATACCATTCCCACATATGGGGATACCATAGCCTCAGATTCACCAGCATCAAATTTTCCCAGCTGAGATGTCCCTTGCATTTCTTCACTTTCTCCTTCATACTTAACATAACATTTCCAATCCCCGCAAGGACATTGCTGCCTCCTAATCCAAATGTTCTTCACCGGTAAGGATGCCATCAATTGAACCGAAATAAATTCTATATCAAGCCTTCACCAAACCTTCAAAGAGCACAAAAGGCCAGAATCAAAACAAGTACAAAAAAAGGGTTATTTCTCACTAAACAAGAACCTAAACCCAAAACTACCGATTACCCATTTTCACGAAGTTACATATCATAATAACGGTATCAAACTAGAAACGTTCGAAATTCATGATAAAAGAAACAGTGAAGTCTCAGGAACCCCGCTCGTGAAACAGGAAAATGGTAATAAAATGGATAGTTATAGATTGAACTAAAAAAAAGAGGTATCATAGAACTGTGCTGAAAAGTAAAGTGTAACCTACCGGTAGACAAAATGGACGATACAGCATCACATAAACCCTTCAAGTTCTCTTTTTTCTCATTCTGTAGCACTTCTTCACTCTTCGATTTGAAGCGGTACGAACAGTTAACAGTACATGAAAACGAACAACTATAATCGATTGTTAAAAGTTCATTTTATTTTAATAATTATTCATATAATTCATAATTATTGAATGAAGTGTTATTCTTTTTAAGTATTAAAGATTTTTTAAAAAAAAGAGGTATATTAAATAAAAGCCACAAAATTATTAAAATGTAATTATTATAATTTAGTGATTCAATAAAAGAAATGTTTATATATTTTAAAATAAAAATAAATTTAAGAATAAATAAAAATATTTTGTATTAAAAAAAATAGCTAATATAGAAAATGGTTGACTTTGACACCATATTTAAACACTATCTTTCTCATCATAATTACATTGACTTGACTTGCCTTAATTGCAAGTAATGAAATGAAAAGTCTCCGTTTTTTCCTAAAATATTGGAGAGGGTCATCAAGTCATGAGATGGGTTGCACGATGAGTTGCCTTCAACAGTGGAGTCAATTAAAGCTTACTATATACTCCTCATTTGTACCAGTCTTTGGTTCATGTTCTTCACTGCTAAAATGGGAAATTGTATACGTTTACCTTGCTGCTCACAACCTGCGGAGACCAGAGTTCTCATCTGCAATGGAGGAAAAGCAGAGTTCGAAGCAGAGCTCAGAACCGAGCAAGATCCTGGGGAGGTTTATTATCTCATGCCACCAATTAATGACCCAGCTTGGGAGCGAGTGGGTTTAGGCAAGTCAGGAACTTGTGGAATGCAGAGGATCAAAATTTTGTTGACAAGAAAACAGCTGGAGTTGCTGTTGAGAGATGTGAAGGAGTTGAAGTCTAAAGCAGAAAGAAAATGGCAGCCATCTTTAGCTACGATTCAAGAGGTGCAGAAGTTTTAAGCAAATTGCCAGTCTCAGAAAGTTTTCTTTTACCTGCCCTTTTGATTTCAGGGAGTTTCTGAAAGTATAATTTAATGAACGGTAGAGAAATAGTTCTTGGAAGAAGAGAAGATACCACATAGGCTTTCTAGTTGCTTAAAGTTATTGTTTAAAGCAAATCCAGAGCTCTTTTAGTCTTCCTGTGCTTTTTAATCCATACCAGGAAGACTGCCAAATGTTTAGCTTTTCATGAATTGAACCAATTAAAAATGAAGCCTGGGTGTAATGCACCATATTTGTACATGAAGGGGCTGGTACCCGACCTGATCTATTATTATCCTTAAGTTGGAACAACCATTTAAAGTACCTTTCAGGGTTCAATGAGCAATAAAATTTATAATATGTTGCAAGATCTGTATCACATTCAACTGATGCATCCTTCTCTGCGAGTCTGAAATCACTACCATTGTATGCTTTGCATTTCATAATTGCTAGACATCCGTATATACAAACCACAATAGATTGCAACCACTCGTGTAAATTTCAAACACAATTCAGCTGTCATATGATGTACAATGTCAGAACCTTCTTTTCCATTCAAGACTTTATTTCAGCTAGCTAATATCAGAAAAAGAGAACCGCATATACATTAAAAAAATCCAGAAATGTAGTTTGAATGAAATGAATTTCAGGTGGACTACAACTTGATCCAATCCAACAATTCTTCAGGAAACTAAACGCAGTACCTGTTCCAGTCCACATCTGAAAAGGGTTACTATTTTATTCTATCATTAGATGATTGATCATAACGAAAAGAGAGGGTTTGTACCTTCTTGGTGAATTTGTCCTTGCAACCTTTTTGGTCTGCTGCTCAATTTTTGCTGAAACAAGTTCTCTTTCTTTAGCTGCTGCTTCTCTCTTAGCTTTTTTGAACTCCACTTCAACTGCTTTTGTCAATGTATCAACCTTCCTTATCAGCATCTACAAAATAATCAATCTTCTCAAGTCAATACCTCACAGGCTATAGTTAGAGATAACAAGAAATTTTGGCTATTACTCAACCTGGATTTCCTGTTCTTTAGCATTTAAACTACTGTCTTTAGCCTCACAGGTCTTCCTCAAATTTATGACCTCTTTCTGTAGTCTGTCATACAAAAACCCTGAAACCACATCCTCATTATCAGAACTGTTGTTACCCTTGTTCTTTACTTCTGCTGAATTTGTTGTGTTATCATTCTTGCGCTCATCAATACAGGTATCAGTATTTGCCTTCACTACAGTGTTTTCCTTTTCATTGTTATCAATAACTTTGTTTCTAGGTACCCAGATACCTCTCTTAAGCATATTTTCTGCAGCACCATATTTATTTTTGAAGCTGTCATTTAGTTTTCCAATTTCTGTTGTTGGCCGATGCAAAGGAGAGTTTCTGCTGATGGTGGAACCCCTCGGTTGTGAGGTAGATCTCTTTTTAAGATCTCCATTGCTTGTCAGGAATCCTAAGACGTTAGTGGTCTTTTCAGGTTTAACACATCCAAACAAAGCATTTGAGTTCACTGAGCAAGTCGAGGCATGGCTCAGACCCTCTTCTAATGTCTTTAGTCTCATCTTCAACTTCTCCTGAATTAAATTGTATTGATATTAACAGTTAGCTGACAGGTTAAGATGGAAATAGATTCAGATGAACAAAATGGAAGAGAAGGTGATGAAAATTCACCTTCATTTGTGCTTCTGCCTTAGCTGTTCTTTCTGTTACAGCTAGCTTATCTCTCAGTCGTTGCATCTCTCCCTACATAAGAAACGCATGTAGTAGTACTAAACAGGAAAGACATGGTTATAGGCAGGACATGTAAATCATGCTAATTTTGAACATATCCTGGCTAAACTTCCATAAATTCAGTTTGAAAGGAAATACCTGCAGCAGCCTTCTCTCTTCCAGCCATTGTTTGACAGGCATAACTTTGTCATTTTCATCCTTCCACTCATTCGCCACAACCGTTGCGACGCGGTTAGCTGAGACTTTGGCTCTAGCCAGCTCCCTCTCAAGCATCCTTTTCTCTTCCTGGAATGTTGGGTTAGGGTCAGGTGTCAATACTACATCTATGCTATCCCTACTCCAAGATTCATATAATGTACTTAAATTGACTCATAATTCTGAGAGAGTTCATTTACTCCAACACCTACATTTAGCATAGAAATTTGTCGCCGGTAGTCCCGAATGGCATTGGCTGCAGCTCCGCCATTTAAAATGACCTCCTCAAGTTCCTGGATGGTTTGACTCAGCTTTTCAACTTCCAAAACCTTCTGACGATTTGTTTTATCCAGAATTTTGTTCTCCTCCTGCATATGCCACACTTAAAAACTCCCTTCAGCATCAACTCTTCATTGTCTGTCCTTGTCCAAAAAAATATATAATTTCCAAGGAACCATACCTGACAGATTTCAATCTGTCTCTTCAACTCAAAGTTTTGGTTCTGGACCTCCTCAACTATCAGTGCCCTTTCTAAAGCACTTTTCAGGATCCTCTCTGCTTCAAGTAGAGCAGACTCTTTCGACTTGGTCAGACGTTCCATCGCCTTCTTATCCTCCTGTAATGATGCAATCTGAAAAGGGAGAAGAGATTAAAAACATTTTGTTTTTGGTAGCAGAAATATATTAATTCCTCTTAAAGAAATTTCATTCTTCCACAAGCATACCTCATTTTTGTACATCTTGATCTCTGCCTCAAGAGGAGCAATGAAAGACTCAATAGGAGGAGAGTCATTATCCCTCAGATTCGCATGGACCCTTCTAAGAGTTGCTTCAGCAGCATATTGTGATGCCAATGCGTCCTTCTTTTCGTTGATGAGCTTTTTTATTTCAAGATTCTACAAAGAAAATTTCACCAACTTAGTACCCGATCTTTATAAAATTTCTGTAATAACATGCACACCTTATGCTCCAGAAGACTTTGAGTGGCACTCCGTTTCTCTTCTCGTTTGTTCAATTCATTGTGGAGCTGCACCATAAATATAAGAGCAAAAGAAAACAAATTAATACAATCATTGATACTGTTGAAGAATATTAAGCCTATTCCCTAAGTACCCATTTTTTGTTTTTCTGAGAAAGTACCTCTTCTATAGCCTTGTCCTTCAAGGCTTCAGTTGCCCTTAAAGCTTTGACTTCCCCTTGAACAGCTCCTAACTCCCTGTCCCTACCTGGAACAGATTCCAGAAATGCTTATTATGGATTGTTAATTCAGGTAGAGTATCTATTTCCTTCTCTTTAAACAAAAACCACAGACCAAATAATATTTCTTTTAATCTCCTAAGTTCTATGCATAAACGACTTGAGATGTTCTATCAAAGTTTCATTCAACAGAGCACCGACTCATGATCATCAAAGAAACTTCAATGATCAAAGACTGTTGCACTGATCATAATAAATACACAAGAAAACTTATTGCAGAAACAGGAAAAACAATAGCACACGTCAGCTAATCAGAAGACAAAGTGTTAAACCTTTGACAAGGTTCTGTAAACGGTTGAGCTCCAACACAAGAGGGTCAGGACGAGGAAGATTGAGCTCTTCTTCTACTTTTCCAACCCCAACAAGTTGATCCTCATAAAAGCTCACCATCTTTTCTCTTTCTTCTGCAACTTTTCGAATGCACTCAAAAGTCCAATACCAACAACAAAGGAGCAGAGGTTCATGGGGTTTTATTAGCAAAAGAATCCGTCCCCTTAAGCAATTGACCGCAAAGAGAGGGATTGGAGGTTCCCTTGTTTCTAAGCAAAATCGAAAGCCACGTTTCATGAGCCGGCCTAGCCGGCTTGCATATTATCTCTTCCTCCATTTTTAACTGCAACGGTCACTTTTTTTTTTCAGTTTCCTCCTCAAATTTATCACATTCAGAATTTAAATTTTCTTTAACAAAACGATAAGCCACCAACAATATCTCCTTCTTTACACCATGAATCTCTCTACTTCCCAATGGTTTTGATTATTGATGTTGACTATATTCTAACATGATGCATATATACTAGATGGCTTCGTTTGAATATATAGTTGCCACCCAACCTGTGACTGTGACAATAGTTTCGAAGTAAATAAATAAGCAATATACATAAATTTTACTGGTTGGTGCCGTCATTTCTTCTCGCCACCTTAGCCAAAACCCTGAAACGAAACAAAATAAAAACCCTGAAACATAACATCCTGATTAAGTAGAAGTAGGTAAAAGTATAAAGTTCTTATCTTGGTAAGCCATTGCATTTTTGTTGGAGTTGGAGGACTAGAACAAATGGTAGGTGCCCTTTTGATGCTCATATTTACTCGGATAATAATTTACAAGGTTTTAATTTTTTAAAAAAAATTATTTCAGTGTATAGTTTTTAATTAAATTGGATAAATTAATTTAAAATATACATAATTATTAATATATTTGTCATAAAAATTTTAAAAATCATATTCATGAAAACAAAGAGATATATAATTCTTTTAGATATTAATTTTTACATATTTTATTAATCATGTAAATAAATATTTAACCATCAATACGTTCATATAAAAAAATCAAAAATTATATTAAAGAAGACAAGGAGACATATAATTTTTTTAAAATATCAATTTTTACACATTTTATCAATTACATTAATAAAATATTAATAAAAACAAACTTTTAAACTCAAATTCTAGAAAAAAAGAAGAAATTAAATTTGATTGCAACAATATTAGAGAAGAAAAAGTCAAAATTTAGGTCCATAGAATGTATTATTTGTTATGAACGATCAATCACAATAATCAAAGAATAAGTGTGGAAATAACAAATACACACAAATTTACGTGGTTCACCAATATTTTTGGCTACGTCCACAGGTAGTTAGGGTTTTATTTCACTGGGAATATTTTCAACATGAGTACACTAGGAGAATATAACGTATTTATTTCACTGTGGGCCTGGTGTAAAGTCCAAATATATTATCAGGCTCCATATCTCAACATTATTAGTATTCAAGATAATGAGGAGAACTATTATTCCTTGTTCTTTTCAGGTGTACATTGTCATCACCTGTTTATAAGAATGGAAAGCTCTTGTTTGGACCAAGTTTGATTGCTTAAGCGTTAAACCATCCTTAAACCAAGCTTTAATTATGGAAATCACTCAAATTGACTTTGGCTTACCCAAAGAAATGAGGTATTGGTGACACTAAACTGAAAAAGACCAAGTAAAGTGGCTTCAAAGAACAAACACATTCATCATTTTTATCTTTTACATATCATCATCTTTGCTTGTAAGTATGAATGGATAATGGGAAGAGGGAAAAAAAAAGAAAATATAAAAAAAAAATATGAACCTCCTCCTTCTCCCCCAGCTGTTATGCTACTTGACACTTAGCTGAGCCATATGGCAAACAAACTTTGAAGGCATTTCTTCTTCTTCTTCTTCCAATAAGAGACAAAGGGAAGAATCCACCACCTGAAGCTGAACTCAACTCACCAACACCCAACAAGGCCTTTGTAAATTATTTAGAACCAAACTCAGTTATCTAAACAGAACAGTCAAATGGGTTTTCGATTAAGGTAAAGGGGCTTCTGTTTTCCATTTATGGCTTGCTTGAATTGCTCAATTAATGTGGAGTTTGATGGCGATAGCTTAATTTGGATCCAAAGAGTTTTCATTTCGTGATTGGTTTGAGTAGGTATATTATAGGGATTTATATTACCAATTCAACCTACCAGTTCCTCTATTTTCTTGATCAACAAAAATGGTTGATACACGTTATCTTTCGAAAAAATATGGATCAAAAATCAAATCCTCCCGAGAGAGATTTAAGATTTAAAAGTTTAATTACGTTAAATTAGTGTTTTTAAAATATGATCAAAAGTTAAACCATTAATATAAGATGTTTAAGGTTTAAAGATTATATTAGACCGCCGTAAAATTGGTTAAATATTGAATAAAATTAAAGAATTTGAAAAATGATTGAAGAAGATTATAATTATGCATCAAAACATTAAAATATAATTGAAAAATGAAACTGTTAAATAAAAATTACTCGGTTTATTTTAGTTTATAAAAAGTGATTAGTTTATAAAATCTGACTGATTAATTGATAAACTTATCAGTTTTTAACATCAAAAATTACTAAACTAAATCAAACTAGCTAAAAAGTTAAAAACTGAATCGAAAAGTTAGCCGATTTAAAGTTTTTATTGACAATTTGGTTTTTAAATCATCGGTTAATGCATTAAACTAAAATAAAAATAATATTTCACTATATTACATTATAAACCTTTCTTTTAAACAACGTTTCACTATATTATATTATGAACCTTTTCATCCCTCCAAAATAACAATTTTCTAATATTACATCTATTTATATTTCATTTCATTAAACGACATCATTATAGAGAGATTTATCCTCAAATCAATATCTTTATTTATAAAATCAAAAAGAAGTAAATCATCAACATTAAAAGTTGTATGGACACTATACTCATATAGTAAAACGATCTTGTAAGCATTGTTACTCATTCTTTCTACAACTTGAAAATGTCCATCTCTTTTTAGTTGCAACTTGGACTTATGCTTACTTGGAAATCTCTCTTTTATTGGGTCCTTTTTTCAATATTCAACTTTGCCTTTTCATACAGCTTTTTCACCATTTCTACTTTCTTTTTCTTATTTAAGCCATATCTTTCACCCAAAAAAAAACACAAGATTTAAAGAAGATAATGAATTAAATCTATAAATAATTTCAGAAGGAGAATAATTTGTAGCACTATGGACAATCCTATTATAAGCAAATTCAATGAAAGCACCTCGAGTCCTATTAACCACCTTAATTTGACAATTGATTTGTGGATGATAAATTGTAGAAAATTGCTTCTTAGATCCCAAGTTTTCCATAAAATTTTCTAAAAGTAACTTAAGAATTTTATATTCCTATATGAAATAGTGATTTTTGGAACTTTATAAAATCAACGTACCCAGTGTATAAAGCTTCCTAATTTGTGGGAGTCTGGAGAGAGTCATTAATGTACGCAATCTTATGCTTATATTCTTACAAAAAAGCTATTTCTATGATTCAAATATGTGACCTTTCTGATTACAAAGGAATAACTTTTAAGAACTTCATGCTATATAATAATCTATTTGAAAAATGATTTAGCAATATAGGATGCATTTTTTTTCTAGGTAAAAATATATTATACTGGAAAAAAATATTACAAAGTCATACGGGGCATACCCCGGTTAAAAACATTAAAGGGCCGCAATCCCAAGCCCAAAGAAAGCACAAGAACCTACAACATAAACAAATCCTTCCTCACATTATTTCTGAGTACCAGTCTGCTTTCGTCCCAGGCCGCTTAATCTCTGATAACGTATTGGTTGCTTTTGAACTTCTTCATGGTATGAAAACTAGCAAGCGGGCTTTGGGCAGTACCATGTTGAAGATTGATATCTCTAAGGCTTATGATCGAGTTGATTGGGGCTTCCTTGAAACAATGTTGACTTCATTGGGTTTTGCTACGCGGTGGATCCAACTGATGATGCTCTGTGTGCGGGATGTCCAGTATTCCATTTTACTGAATGACTGTGAGCTTGCACCTATCATTCCGAGTAGAGGGATCTGTCAAGGGGACCCTATTTCCCCTTATCTGTTTATTATCTATGTCGAGGGTCTTTCCTGCCTCCTTAGTCAAGCAGAACAGCGTGGTCTCATTCATGGGTGTCGGGCTAATCCTAGCGGCCCACGCATCTCTCACTTATTTTTTGCTGATGATTCGTTACTCTTCTTTAATGCCTCTGAGCTTGAATGTGGAGCTATTAAGCACCTCTTGATGACTTATACAGCTGCCTCCGGCCAGACTATCAACTATCAAAAGTCGAGCATCATTTTTAGCCCCACGGTTCAGCTGGGGGAGAGGCAGAAATTTTCTGATATTCTAGGGGTCTACACCTCGCTGGATCAAGGGCGTTATCTGGGGTTGCCCTCTCTTATCGGTCGCAGCAAGAAACACATTTTCACTTACCTTCGGGATACACTATGGCGTCGGGTGAATACATGGTCTAACAGATTCTTATCCCGAGCGGGCAAGGAGGTTCTTTTAAAATCTGTTGCCCAGGCTGTTCCTTCTTATTGTATGAACGTGTTCATGCTTCCCAAATCCCTTTGTGAGGAAATGCAAAAAATCATGAATTCTTTCTGATGGGGTATGAACAAGGCAGGGGGGAAAGTATTCACTGGTTATCATGGGGCCGCATGTGTGATAGTAAGGCCGATGGCGGTTTAGGTTTTCGGGACTTACGGTGCTTCAACTTAGCAATTCTAGCCAAGCAAGGCTGGCGGTTGCTTACAGAATCTAACACTCTCTTTTTTCGTGTGTTCAAAGCTAAATATTTTCCTACAAGGAATTACATGACTGCTAGTTTGGGTTCTAACCCAAGTTTTACATGGAAAGGTATTCTGCAAGCTAAGGAATTGATCCAGGTTGGTGCCCGCATTCGGATAGGTAATGGGGCATCAACTCGCTTCTGGTTGGACCCTTGGGTCCCTAGAGCCTTGAATTTTCGATTACTTGCAGGAACAGGGTCCCGGGATCCTCATCTGCTGGTCCACGATTTTCTCCATTGGGCAGACCGCCTCTGGAATGTACCGAAGCTTCAAGCGGTTTGCTGTGAGGAGGATGTGCAGCACATTTTGACGATCCCTTTGAGTTTACGGAGCCGACCAGATTCATGGTTGTGGCATTTCGATAAGTGTGGTCTCTACACTGTTAAATCTGGCTATTATCAGGCTCTTCGGCTCCAGAAAGGCCCTGTTGACGAGCACGAAGATATCTGGAAATTTTTGTGGAACCTCACACTCCCTCCGAAAGTTAAAAATTTTATGTGGCGACTTTTACGGGATGTGCTTCCTACCAAAGCAAGGATCTTTAGCCGTGGCATCGATATCGATTCCAGCTGTGGCCATTGTGGTCGTAACGAAGATTGCTTCCATGTGTTTGTGGGCTGCTATGTAGCACGCGAGATCTGGACTGAGTTTGGCTTGAATTTCCTTGCTTTTGGGTCCACTCTTTTTACTTGTCTTTGCAATGCTTCCAAGTTTCTCCCTGTTGATGTCATGCGTCATGCTTGCCTGGTCTTATGGCAGATCTGGTGTAGTCGCAATTTACATGTTTGGAAGGCCAAGCTCACGTCTTGTTCGCAGGTTCTTGGCCAGGCAGCCTCTTTTCTCCAGGCTTGGACAGCAGCTCGTCAACCATCTGTCTCCACTGTTGTGGGTTCCCACCGAGTGGGCCACTCTCCTCCGTCGGCTGACGCTCCCCCTGGTGGCTCCCCTGCAGGTGTTTTGGTGCAATGGGCTTGTTTTGTTGACGCTGCTATTTTTCCCCACTTACACTGTAGTGGTTTTGGTGCTGTCATTAAAAATTGCGCAGGTACTGTTGCGTTTTCTCTTTCCGGTACGTTTCCTGGTGTTTTCGAGCCTAAGACAGCTGAGGCTCTCGCTTGTCATTAAAAATTGCGCTGGTGCTGTCTGGACCGTGCTCTATTGCCGTGGATGCTCAGGTTGTTTCTTCTGCTCTTCAATCCTCTCCGGCAAACTTATCTGACTTTGGTAAAATCATTGACGATTGTTTAGATTTTCTTAACCGCAATCCGGCTGTTTCTGTTCGCTGGCTTCGTCGCCATTGTAATGTCGAAGCTCATGAGCTGGCTCGTCATTCTCCTTTGTATGACTCTTTTATGGTGTGGGATCATTATCCTACCTTCGTTTAATTCCAGATTCTCGTTTTTTACCTAAAAAAAAAAGGTCTATTAAAAAACAAAAAGCCCAATCCAAGGTGACAGGCTCAACCGTAGCAACCCACTTGAACAACCATGAGAGTCTAGTCCAATTAAAAGGCCCAGCCCGAAGAGAAAGCAACCCAAGATTGGAGAACCCGACGTCGTGCGGCAAGGAAGCGAAAGGTTACTGACCCTCACCAAAACGACACCATCCCAAGGATGCATTATTAGTTTTATGACATGTAGCGAAATGTTCCATTTCAGAAAACCTATGCACGATTATAAAAATTGAATCTTTACTCATTCTAGACCTAGGTAACCTAAAATAATGTTATCAAAAGGTCTACCCACAATTTTATAGGTATAGGTAAAGGAGGTGTATAATCAATTAGGTTGCAATCTAAATTTAGTTTACATACATATAACACATATTTCACATATCCTTTCCGCATCTCTCCTTGTGTGTAGCCAAAAACAAAATGTTCATTCAAAATTTCAATGATCTTTTTGATTCCAAAGTGATTCATTAAGCCACCCTCGTGCAATTCTCTCATAAGTAACTCTTTTAAAAAATTATTAGGAGCGCATAATTTATTTTCTCTAAACAAGTATCAATTTAGTGCCTGTTTAGTTTAACTTTTGAAGGGTGAATAAGTACTTTTTTTCACTGCAAAAGCTGTTTTTAAGAAAACTGAGTGTTTGGCTGTAAAATTCAAAAACACTTTTTTCGTAGAAATGGCTTTTTTGAAAGCTAAAATATAGCGTTTTGAAAAGCTCAAATTTGAAACTTTTTAAAAAATCACCTTTTCAGGTAGATTTTTCAGATCAATTAACGAGTCTATTTTTTAGTCCTATTTACCTTTATGTTTTACACATAATTCCTATAATACTCGCAAACGCATCTTCACGTTTATTTTGAGATTTATATAATATTATTTGACTTTTTTATGTTTTAATATTTATTTTTATATTAGTTTTACTTATATTATAATCCATATAAAAGATTTGGTTAGATATATTTTTATTTATGTTTTATATG
>JANKOE010000204.1:8450672-8469259 GCA_026284465.1 Erythroxylum citrifolium
CATAATACATGTAAAAGTCTTAATATTGTGTCGATCTTAAGCATTTAATGGTCATTAGGCATGTATACTAATTGATCTAGAGCCTATGTGTTTAGGACATACACAAATACATATACAAATCCATGAATTTGATAAGATAAAACATGATCATCATCATCATCGTACTCAGTCTGAAATCTCGCAGTGAAGCAGAGTCTGGGAAGGTTATATAGTACGCAGCCTTACCCCTACATAGCAGAGAGGCTGTTACCGAGAGACCCACATGCAGATATAACATGCAAAATAATGATGTGGAGAAAAAAAGCTTAATAAAATATAAATTACTAATAATAAATAAATAAATATAAAATAAGAAAAAATATAGGCGTTTAATCCTATAAAGGTTTTCTCTCATTTAATGTTAGGTTTTCTCTAATGTGATTAACATTAAATGAGAGAACAAATTTCTCTAATATAGTTTAATATCAAGTTTAGAGAAACTGAGGCTGACAGATAAAATAATGATACATTTCAAATTATACATGTATCACTGTAGTTTTCCACCATAAGGTATTAGATATGCATGATTGTATTGGATTTATGTCGCATAATGCATTTGATATTTTTTTATATTGAAAATCTTAAGAGACCGGATGATAAACTTTCATTATGCTTGGATCAAATGTTTTATTTTGGTCAACCACTATGTTGATTTTCTTAACCATTTTTACTATTTTCATTTTCAATATAACTGTCGCAATTAATATTTATCTCAGGGAGAAAAATGTTGGAATTCTTACTGGAAAACTATTAATTACAATTTTTTATAAATTAAGGCTAAGGAAAATTAAATTTGATCCAAATTAAAAATAATAAAGAAGCTCAATAAAAAATATGACTAAATAGGCTAAAGTCAAGTGAGAAAAATGAACCCTTATTAATATGAGCACATCTGCTTATTAGGCTTGTGATCAAATCTAATAATGTTTCTATAAATAACTGCTAAGGTCTCTTCGAACCGGTTGACAGAAGTTTGTAAACAAAAAGTTACTCTGACCTGTTAAAAGATATACGCATTCAAAAGGACGTAAAAAGGCATAAATATATAACTTTCATAGAGCTAAATTGAAAGTTGCAACAATTTGTTTATACGTGGAGGAGTTTATTCAAAGAATCCAATAGATTGTTCAAGCAATTGAGGAGCTTGTTTGTGGAACTATGGATAACAAAACATGTACTTTTCCACATTATGTCTATTGATACAAGTTCATCATAGATCTTAGGCTTAAAGCTTCGTGCTATTTCTAACATAATTAGCTCGACTAAGACTAAGTATTGTCGTTTCAAATCTAGCAACAACAGGTTATAGAAATTGCAACCATGGGGTACAAAAATTAGTGAATAACATTAATCATTATGATAGATTCAGATCCAAAGGGTTTGTTATCTTCTCATGCTTAGAGGTTACTTCTGGACTTGGATTTGTCACAATCACCCTTGTGCCTTTAAAAGATTTCTTCTTACTCGACTTGACAGACTTTCCTTTTGAATAGTTTTGTTGTTATACCATCCTGACTATCTCCTTCTTGTCTCAGTTGATGCATAAACCTAAATAATTCAACAGTTGATTCTACTTGCGAGAAAAGTTGGATGTCAAACACCATATAAATGAGGATGAAGCTAACCTAACCTGAAACTTTACTCCCTCGGCAACTTGACGCAAGTGAAAATCTCAAGCCGCATTTATTATGGTAAATATTCACCTTACCAGGTCTGCAAAAACATATGGTTTCCTAACCCTTAAAGTTAGGCCAAACTACTATTAACCTTTCATACGATATCATACCTTAGCCAAATATTCATCTTTCACATGCCAACAGACCTTTACCAATGATCAGAAATTGAACTAACGTTTTTTTTTTCTCAATAAAGTTGGCCTTCCAAATTAGAGTCTGGAGATAAGATAAACTCGTGTGATCTCGACTAAAGTCTAAATTTACAATTTCAATCCTAAAGCAGTTCTTCCAAATAATGACAGCTCTTCGTTAAAAAACAAGTGTTTCAACGTTCTTCTGAAGACAAATCTGCCATACAAGATGACAAGCCTATGAGAATTCTTTTGAGAGGGTACTGAGGAATTTATGGAGTTCGGGAAGAATGGCAGTGATAGAATTGAGAAGATGAAACAAAAGGATGTTTTGAATACAATGTATAGTGAAGTTGATCTTTAGCGACCACTAGAAGGCCACTCCCAGCAGTTGTTGCCGCTGTGGTATTGGTTAAAGAACTGAATGGGGTTGAAGGGATGAAGAGAAGCCTTATCTATTCTTATTGCCATCCCTATTGTTGAGGTTGGTGGTGGAAAATACTTGAGGGAGAGTGTGGTAAATAGTATGAGAACAAAGGCATAGAGGGTTGGAGCTTCATGGAATTGTGAGGAGGGATGATACGTCAGAATTAAGTATGAACATTCATGCTTTTGGTCTTCATTCTGAATCATTTAGGAGCATGTATTGAGAAGATCATATGAAGGCATTTTTTGGTCAATAGTGGATAGTTTGTTTATACTTGTACAAGAATAGAAATCATAGTATCATCAACATTTTTAATGCAAATGCAAGAAAATTTATAGCACAGTTTTTCCACAACGTACAAAAACTTCATGAAATTGTTGATTCTGTGGCAACTCATCAATTATAATATCAATAGTTTTACTTTGCAGATTCTCTCCCCAGCAACTTACAACAGAAACATAAGCCATGTTCCCTAGATCATGACACTTCAATTCAATTATCAAGAAGTTCATGTAACATCTAAGTTGAAAAAAAAAGAAGAAAAAGCAGACAATTGAAAAGAAGAAAGAGCATGACATTTAACAATTTACTATTTATATTCATGATGGTGTGGTTTGAGTAAGATTCTTTAATTCTTTCAACAATCGGTTGACAGAAGCTTTTACTTGATGTGGCACTGACAAATTTGGATGCACCTCCTCTATACCATACAAAATGATGACCCGCATTACAGTAGCCAAATTCAAAGTATTGATATCACCTTTCCACACGCTCTGATTCACAAACTTGCATGAATTACGTAAGTTACACTTACTGCATACCTGAGAGAAGTAAAATGCAATCACATTTATTAGTATGTAGCCTTCTAAATTAACACAGAAAAGATAAGCAGATTAGCTTACTTACAGTATCCTCTTTGATCCCAAAATAAAGGCGCAATCTTTTTGCAGAAAAGATATTCTTCTTCAAGAGAGATGGGCAACCAAAGAGAGCCACCTTTTTTAAGTCACTGCCGGATAACCATCTGCATTTCATGGATTTCCAACAATAAATTGAACAGAAATAAATTGAGAAATTGATTGAGGATTCTTCCTCCTCTTTTGGATTGGACAGCAAAAGGAAGGGGGAAACCAACAAAGCTGTCATATGCTTCAATAATTATGAGTCGACAAATATTTATTTGTCTTAGAATTTCTTTATTGAGAATTCTAGAGGTTGGTCGTGGATGGGAATTGGAGTCTTTATTGGGAATTCAAAGGGTTGATCAACTATGGAAAAATATTTGGTCATACGTAAGAAAATATTTTCAAACATTGGAAATCTTCAACATTTATTAGGGAAACTTGAAAGACTTTACAAACCCTCGATAAATAGACGAGAAGAGATGTTTCATCAATTCATTCCAACCAAAAGAGAAATCTACATTAAGTGAGGAAATTTGAGAAGTTGTCCATATCTCTCAAGTTTGAGTGTGTGTACTTCACAAAATTGCACGAGTTTCTCATTGTAATTATACTTTACTATAATACAAGTCTCCATATTTTCTTATAACTATTTTAGTTCCTTATACTTCGTTTTATCTCTCTCTTTTACTTAATTTATTTAATGCCTAATGGTATGGAAATGCAGTCATTTCCTCTACATCGACCCTATTTATGATACTATCGAAATGAAACAAGGGACCTAAAGAATGATAGAGGCTTTATGGAAGTGTGTGACTTGGACTATTGATTTGGCCGTGAAGATATATATCTGCCACATAGGAATTCACAATCAAATATATCTTTGTTCCAACCTCTGCATAAGTCCCATTGAGAGGATAGGCTGGTTTGCTTAATGATCCCATTTTCCCTTCATTTTGAGGAGTTTTTCACGAAAAAAATTTGGTATTCTCCTTTTACTCTCTTGATTACCTTCATACTATTTTCACTTTATTAAGTTTTTGGAACGATTTCCAAGTTGGAAAGCTGAAGTGTAAGACAGTATGCAGAGACCCAGCATTGCATTTTCTGCCTTAAAATGACCCATAGACAACATTTCATGCAACTCAAGACAACTTACGTACCAAAGTTTCCTGAATCCTAGGAATTTGCAACTTCTATTCATGTCGGATGCAAGTGTGAATTTTGAACCATAGTGCATCAACTGCCTATACCTTAGGAAAAAGGTGCTTAGATACCAAAATTCAATTCTGATTAAGCAAGCATTGCAATAAATGCGCAGTACGAGAAAGCTCATGCTAACGTAAACACCTGTGGAACAAAGAAGCCAACGAAATAGGCACAAGTATGTTGTATAAAGAAAGAAGGAAAGAAAAGGGACGTACTTTGCAATTTCTTGACGGTCCCTGCCAAACTCCACTGCAGCAAACTTGATGAAGCTTCTACCATAATCATTACCAAAGCAACGAAAATTCAACTCATCCCCTTTCAAGAAATTTGCCTTACGGAAGTACCCTTCTTTATACAAATGAGACACAAACGCTTCCATTTCCGGTGACCACTCCTTAGACACATCGACTTCCTCATTCTCTTTCTCGTTTCTCTTCATTTCCCCTGCCACGACATTCTTCCCCGCGAACATGGTTACGAGACTCGTAGGAAATAGAGTCGTTTTAGATGGGACATCCTCTTTACTGGTCCGTAATTGTGCTTCTCTTAAAACCCTCACTGCCTTCTCCGATTCCCACGATTTCCTTTTTAACTCGTTGCTCTCATTTTGGGTCTCTGTTTCAGAATTTTCGATCAATCCCACTGCTTCCTGGAGTCGGGTTGAAGGAGAAGAGGATAACGTTCTGCAAAAGTTGTGAAGGAAGGGTTTGCAAGGAGTACAGAGAGGTTCTGAGTGTTTGAGGAGAAGTGCAACTAAGGACATCGAGCTTAGGGGTTTGAGGGTTTTTGGGAAGGTTTAGGGCAAAAGAGGGACGGAATAGAGCACGCGCTCCGTTATATATATATATATATATTTGTAAAATGTCGTTTTGTATATTCCCAATTAAGTAAAAATATTAAAATTAATGTCATTTTAAAAGTGAGATTTTCACTTAATAATAAATGATTAATTTAGGCCACATGACTTAATAAATGAATGTTTGGTGTAAGTAATGAGTTGGATTGGATCCAACGAACTCAAAAAAGTGTGACATAAAATTCAAGGGGGTTTATATAAAAAAAATTAGGGTTAATTATAAAAAGATTCAAACTTTACTTAATTTTATAATTATTCTAAAATTTTAAAAATTGCCAATTAAATATTTAAATTTTCATTTTTTTCAAATATAACTCTTTGTTAGTATTTCTGTTAAGGTTGCTAACGTGTTAAAGACAACAACTATATATATTTGACATGTCAAACTTAATTAAACAAATTAAGTAAAATTAAGCAAATTAAAAGAAAAGGGTTAAAACCCTAAATTAATTTGGAATCTCAAATTTTTACTTGTACAACATTCTTTATCGAAGCACACCTTTTCTTCTTTATTGCATGCCTTATCTTTGCAGTCGCTCCTCCTCTTCATAGATTGTGTTATAGTTTTATTCATTGTCGCACCAATCTTCTTTATCACATACCATTCTTCGCTCCTCTTCGCATTATAAAATGTGTGATTCGCTCCTCTGTCGAACACCAATCATTGCTCCTCTTTACATTACAAAATTTGTCACATTACAATAATTGAGATTTGAAGGATAGAGAGTTAATAAAAAGAGACATGTCTTGTTTATACTTTTGTTATATTTTTCCTAATTTTTTGTACACAAGTTCCCTTTTTTTTTATGTTTATCAATTCATTACAAGAAAACTAAGAAGTGCTTCATATGTATTCGACTTATGAATTATGCTCGGAACATAATGCTCTTAGATAGTTATTGATTTATCTGTAAGCATAGCTTAAATTTCGCAAAAATTTAAAATGTTGTTGTTAAGATTGTTCTTAATATTCTACCATGTTACAGAATTATGATTGAGAGGATAATATTCTAACATGCTCAAGTTAAGATTGTTGTTAAGATTGTCCCAAATTGAGATTGCTAAATTTTTTCTTCTCCTTTTAAATATTCATTTATAACTCTAACTCAGTCTGAACATCTTCCACTAGGCAAGAATCCCCCTTGATGGAAATAATCATCTCAATTCTTCACTCTTTGTCATCTTCTATTTGTTCCTTATTGTGTTTTTGTAATTAACCCAATATTATTGTAATAACTTGAATATACTTTACTCAATTGTGTTTTCATAATTAACCCTGCATTATTGTAGTGACTTGAACATACTTTACTTAGTTGAGTAGATAATATCTTACCATGCTTAAGTTCTAACCTTTCTTCGTTGTGTTTGTGTTTGCACAATATAAACCAGTAGCTGCAATAAGTGTTTCACAACAGAAGGTAAGTTGTTTGTCCCTTGTTGTTTGTCCCTTTTCTACTAGTAACTGTAACTTTGTATCCTTTTTAAAATTTAATTCTTAATTCTTCTTTGGGCTGAATTTAATTCTCAATTAATCTTCAAAACTATAAATATCAGGAACTAAAATATCAGTCATATATTGATGTTTACTGGATTTGCTTGAGATAACATGTCACCTTATAGCAATAAAAAGCACATGTCAAGTATATACATGTCATAAGGTAATTAATGTTAAGTATAAAGTATAAACATTTGTTTTAACATAAATACCATAATTGTCCCAAATTGAGATTTCCTAGTTTTCCCTTTTGGAATATGTATCGTTTTCTAAATATTCATTTATAACTCTAATTTAGTATAAACATTTTCCACTAGGCAAGAATTCCTTTTATTGGAAATAATCATTTAAATTTTTCACTCTTTGTCATCTTTTATTTTTTCCTTATTGTGTTTTTGTGATTGATCGTATATTATTGTAATGACTTGAATATACTTTACTCAATTTGGTTTTATAATTAACCCTATAACATATACTTTACTGAGTCACGCATTCCCTTCTCTCATCTTATTTAGTCTAAACTTTTGTACATACTTCCATTTATAACCATTTTCTTATATATTATGTTATCTGTTATTATTTAAAATGTCTAATATTTTGCAGATGTTGGTAAATTTTGAATTTTATTATAGTGGGGTGTTAGAAAGACACGATAATAAATACGTTAGGGGTAAGATTAAAAGGAAGAAGGGTATGAGTATTGATGAACTTAGCATGCTAGTCCTAAAAGAATTTCCTGAAGATAAATGACATAGAGTAATATCTATGTTTTACTAATTTCTTCATGAGTCGATAAGAAGCTTAAAGGAGTTAAGCTCACACTACGATAAGAACATGTTGGCTATGTTCTAACAAATGGAAGATTTGAATTATCATAATGTTAAAATCTACTACGAACATGGTTATAAGCATCCTATAACAGATAGTGAAAATTCTAACTTTAATATATTGGTAATAAATTTGGTAATAATGATAAGGGGTTGTTCTAAGTTCAAGTGTATCAAGATGACAACTTTACTGCTATGAAGATATGTGAATTTGGAGATAATTTAGATGATGATGAGTTATTTACAACTAATGATGAAGAATATATTATTATGAGAACAAATGAGAAGAGATGTGATAAGACTGGACATATTGGGTTTTAATTTGACAATATTATCGATGGTGTTAGAAGTATTGGAAAGGGTATTATTTCAAAAATACACAAATATAAAAAGGAAGTTCACGTGGTGCGAATAGTGAATATGAGATAGTGATGTTGAAGCTCAATTACCAGTTTGAGTGATGATGAAGTATTTATTCTTAAAAAAATGTGTTGTCTTTAATAAAAAAACATAGATGAAAGATTTTAAGTTTGAAATTGAAAGTTTAAAGATGAGATGCAGTTGAGGGAAGAAATAAGAAACTATGCAGATACAAATGGATATAATGTTTCAATGGCAAGATCCAGTGTGAGAATAGAGGCAGTTTGTGAGCCATAATGTTCTTTTTAGGTATATGCTAGCTGGACTGTAAATGAAAACATTTGCTGTGAAGATAATAGAAAACAAGAATAATTGCAGGAAAGTGCAAATGAACAAGCAAGTTAGTAAGGAATGGATAACAAATGAATTCTTACTCAAGTTTAAAAGGAACTCAAATTGGCTTATTACAAAAATGATGGATGATCTCCAAAGATAATATGCATTACAAGTAACTAAATCTTAATGTTATAGGACTAAGTGGGAAGCTATTACCATACTACGAGAATTTGTGGAAGGTCATTATGTCATGTTATGGTCTTATGAACAAGATTTACGACAAGCTGACAGAAATGGTAATATATTATTCAAATTGAACTTGCTAAACAGTCTTGAAAACTAATGTTCAAAAGGTTTTTATGTGGGATTTAGTGATTTAAAATATGCTTTTCTAAATGGATACAAAAATAATGGGGGTTTTTTTGGTAATTACAAAAATAATGGGTTAGATAGATGTTTTTTGAAGACATTCCTTAGAGGTGTTTTATTAGCCACTGTAGGTCGTGACAAAAATAATCAGACGTTTCTTATATCTTGGGCTGGGGTTGAGGGAGAAAATTAACAATATTACATTGGTTTTTGAGCGTTCTTACAAAAGATCTAGACATAAGTAGGAATGCATGGACTTTGTTAGCGATCAACATAAGGTAAACTTTAAATATTCTTACATGTGATATTTATTCCTTAATTTAATTTATGTATTTAATTTATGTTACTTTTTTTTTTACAAGGTTAAGTGGATATATTAAAGAGTTTGTTTCCAAAAGTTAAGCATAGAAAATGTATTTGACATGTCTATATAAATTGGTCAAGTGTTCATAATGGCCACACATATAAGAGTATATTTTGGCAAACAGTGAGTTGCACAATGAAAGTCAAATTTGATGAGGTAATGGAACAATTGAAGAGTATTTCACTGAAAGATTATGATGATTTCAAAATTAGAAAACTGAAGACTTTTATTAAAGACATTTTTCAGCACAAGATGGAATTGTGAAGTAGTTAAATGTCTCTGATGAACTATTTCACATTTCAATCTTGTGATAACAAATGTCGTCACAAAAGTCTCCTGTTTTTAAAATTTGAAATCATCATAAGCCTTCAGTGAAATACTCTTCGACTGCTTGATTACCTCATCAAATTTAACTTCCATTGTACCTTACCACTTGCCAAAATAAAACTCCCATACGCGTGGCCTTTATAAACATTTGATCAATTTGCATAAACATGTCATACGCATTTTCTATGCTCAGCTTCTATGAACAGATTCTTTAATGCATCCATTAAATTATGTATCAAAAAAGTAAGTTAAATGCCCAATTTTAGGTCAAACATTTTCAGATTTGATTAATTTAGGACCAAACATTTTTACCTGCTCAATTAAAGTTCAAATGTTGTCGATTCTGCTCCATATTAGGCTATTTTGGAAAAAAAAATGACAATGTCACACACGCATCGTTAAGTCTAAAAAAAGAAAATCATTTCAATTTTTACTTAGAACCTTAAATTTACTTGTAATTCCTAAATATTCACCCCCTCTCCCTCTCTCTCAATCAAACTCCCCAACCTCAAAGTCACTTTTCATCTTCCCATCACTCTCAGTTGTCCCAAACATTTGAGACATTATACAAGGAGATCCCCCCGGTGACACTGACTTGGTGGTGATTGTTTAGATCTAGTTTTGTGAAATGAGATGAGTGACATTAAAGTCCATAATGAAATTAGATGATGTATCGATAGAATGGTGAGGGGTATAGAAGAAGACGAGCTGTGGGTAAGCACTATTTGACCAATGCTTGCCGAAGTAAATGAAAGTAAAAAAGATTAGAGAGAAAAGTTATGATCTTTAAGAGCAGAGGGTCTTTAAAGAGATCCATGTGATGTAAGCAAGCAATACACTAATTACAATTATAGTTCAAAGGTGAATTGATTGTTTCTTATACTGAAAATTACTGGCCGTACTAGTGATTGTATGATTAGATTAAATTTAGGGTTGGTTCGTTGTTTTTTATTTCTCAATTGAATCCAAAATGGTGGGTTTAACTTCAACGTTCTAGCATTGGTACAAAATCCTTAATTATCAAATTTACTTAAATATTTTTATTTTCTAAAAACAGGTGTAAAATAAAAAGGTTAAATAAATAAAACACTAATTCAGACTTAACGACACGTATTTGATACTGCCAGATTTCCGTCCAAAATAGCCTAAAATTGAGCAGAATCGATAACGTTTAACCTTTAATTGAGCAAGTTAAAATGTTTGGCCCTAAATAGATCAAATATGAAAATGTTTGGCCCAAAATTAGGCAATAATATAAATTGAAAAACGTAAATCAAATTAAGAAATGAACATCACATGTATAGATATTTAAAGTTTACTTTCTGCTGATCGCTAACTAAAGTCTGTGCATTCCCACTTATTTTTAGATCTTATATAAGAATGCTTAAAAGTCAATGTCACGATTGATAATTTTCTCCCTCAACCACAACCCAAGACCTAGGAAACATCTTATTATTTTCTTCACGACCCACCACAACTAATAAAACACCTCCAAATAATATCTTCAAAAAATATACATTTAACACAATTATTTTCTTGTAACCACCAAGAAAATCATACTTCAAAGCACTAAATCTCAAATCAAACCTTTGAATATTGGTTTTTCGAATTGTTCATCAAGTTTTGTATAATATATTGTCTATCTTTGTCAACTCATTATAACTCATGTCCATAATACTATAACTTGACAAAATGACCTTCCATAGATCCTCGTAGCATGGTAATAGCTTACCACTCAACCCTATAACATTCACATTTAGTTATCTGAAGTGCATATTTTCTTTAGACATCATCCATTATTTCAATAATAGGTCAATTCGGGTGCCTCTTAAACTTGTGTAAGAATTCATTTGCTATCCATTTCCTGCTAGCTTGCTTGTTCCTTTGCACTTTCGTGTAATTATGCTTGTTTTTTTTACCATCTTTATAATAAATATTTTCTTATTTCTAATTCAGCTAGCATATACCTGAAAAGGACATTGTGGCTCATAAATTACCTCATTCTCACACAGATCTTGCCATTTGAACATCACATCTATTAATAATTGCATAATTTCTTATTGCTTCCTTTAACTACATCTCATCCTTAAATTTCATCCAAATTTCAAACTTAAAATCTTTCATATCAACTTTTGGATTAAAGACAATGTATTTCTCCTTTGAAATTCAACATCACTATCCTCATATTCACTATTTGCACCTCTTTCTTGTCTTTGTGTATCTTTGAAATAATCACCTTCTTTATTGCAATCCTTTCCACTACCTCCAACCTCATCAACAACATTGTCATGTTCAAACTCAGTATATACAATCTTGACACATCTCTTCCCATTGTTCTTGCAGCAACATATTTTTCACATTAGTTGCAAATAACATGCCATCTTTTGATAACTTTGTTGCTCATTTGGAGTGAATGAAGGTAGATAAGTTGGTTGTTTCTTCCTCTTATCTACAAGTAGGTACTCATATGTTAATTAGAACACTTACCGCATCATCTTAAGTTACGAATTTCAACGTCTTTCTCATTTTTTCGTAGTGTCTCTTTTTCAAGTGATCTTCTTTACTTGAAGGAAGCAAATATGAAATATCAAGCATGAGAGAGTTAGCTTTGAAGAGTATTGTAACATCAGGGGTATCAATCACGAGCTCCTCTTTCGTTAATGAACCTGTTCAACGTCAGTTTTTTTATTCAATCAGTTTAATCATTAAAAGCATATTAGAAACCTGATTGAGTAAAAATTTGTATGATTGGTTCAAGTTATTAAACTCAATTGTTCATTTAATTTCTGAATTTGGTAATTTTGTTATGTATATTCATATTATAGCTTGTGTTTATATAACTAGAAATTTTTTTTGTAGTTTTGATGTGTATATACTAGTACGAAAAATAAAATTTGAAAATTCAGTCAAAATTGACGTGATTATTCTGCACAATTTTATATAACCAAAAAATCAAATCCTGTCAATATGTTTTTTGATCAATTAATATATGTTCTGTTCTATTAAGGGTAAAATAGTCATTCATTATTATTACACATATATTATATTTTATTCCATCCGTGTTTCAAATAACATTTCACTATATTACATTATGAATCATTCTATCCGTCCCAAATAACAATTTTCTAATATTATATTTTTTTGCATTCTATTCTATTATAAATCATTTCAATTTATTACATTTCATTCCATTTCACCAACCAAACATAGCTTAAAAGACTAAAATATGACCAAATCCATTACCATTCTTATACAGACCAGTGCATTCAATAAATACAAGTTCTTTGGATTGTAATGATTAAAAATTGAAAGGGAGTAGTCAATGAATTTGCACAAAGATGAGCAAAAGATCAATTTAGTAATGATGGTATAGGAGGAGACGGTGTAGAGCAAAACTTGAGAGTGAATTTGATAAACTTGGACGTTGGTTTTCAAAGTTTGGATAAAAGACCCAAATTTGATCGTCACTAAAAGAGAATGGTGCTATTAGTTTGTAGTGGAAAACTTGGTGACAAGTAGAGGTGGGCGACATGATGACTATGGTTTTTGAAGCAAGCAATTTCTAGGAAAAGGTTGT
The DNA here is from genome assembly GCA_026284465.1 of Erythroxylum citrifolium. Lineage (NCBI taxonomy): Eukaryota > Viridiplantae > Streptophyta > Magnoliopsida > Malpighiales > Erythroxylaceae > Erythroxylum > Erythroxylum citrifolium. Next base: position 8,463,568 of record JANKOE010000204.1, read on the forward strand.
TTTCGAAGGGAAAAAGTTGTTTTCTAGGAAAAGGGGCGAGAGAGAGAGCATACAAATCAGCATTTGCATAACATAATACAAAAACAGATAAAAGAATTCAGTGACAGACAAAGAAACTAGTCACCTCAAACATAGTCAACAACTTGGATAGTTTTCTAATGAATCGGTTAGTCTTTTCTGTCTAGGTTTAGATCTCTTCCTTGGTGTTCTTCACACGCCGCCGCAAGCTCGAGGTTGGTTGATGTCGCCGTCGCAAGCTGGACTGAAGATGTTGTCAACGCCGAGCTTGAGTAGTAGATCGTGGAAAGAAGACTTTGGTAGAGCTTTTGTGAAGATGTCCGCGAGTTGTAAGTTGCTGGAGACGGGAAGCAGATGAATGATACCCTTCTGGAGCTTTTCACGAACAACATGGCAATCGATCTCGATGTGCTTTGTTCGTTCGTGAAAGATTGGGTTTTCTGCGATGTGTATGGCCGAGAGATTGTTGCAATAGAGGTTCGATGGTTGGAGATGGTCGATCCCAATGTCTTGAAGGAGGTAGAATAGCCACTGGAGTTCACAAGTTGTGGTAGCGAGAGCCCTATATTCGGCTTCAGAAGAACTTTTGGAGACCGTTGGTTGCTTCTTTGATTTCCAAGAGATCAACGAGGAGCCAAGGAAAATACAATAGCCAGTGATGGACTTTCGGGTGTCGGGGCAAGTCCCCCAGTCAGAATCAGAGAAAGCACAGAGCTTGACTGGTGAGTCTCGGCAGAAGAAGAACCCTTGACCCGGTGATTGCTTCGAGTAGCGAAGGATGCGATGTGCCGCTTGAAGATGAGAAGTTGTTGGTGCAGTCATAAATTGCGAAAGTTGTTGAACAATGAAGGAAATGTCGGGTCTTGTAGTGGTTAGATAGAGAAGCTTACCAATCAAGCAGCGGAAGAAAGAGGGATCATCGATGTGGTCTCCAGATGAGGACAGTCGGAGATCTGAGGCCATAGGAGTGGCGGGTGGTTTGGATAGCAAGAATCCGGTGTCTTCAAGTAAGTCAATTGTATATTTGTGTTGACTCAGATTTATACCAGCAGAAGATCTTGCTAATTTAAGTCCTAAAAAGTATTTTGCAGGGCTGAGGTTTTTGATTTTGAAGGCATTATCAAGGAAATCCTTGGTGGTTTGTATGAGCTGCAAGTTATCACTGGCCAGTAGCACGTCGTCAACATAAACAAGTAAGATGATAAAGTGTGTATCTTCTGTTTTTTTGAACATTGAGTGATCTGATTGTGACTGAGCAAAGCCTGTGGAAAGGAGAGCAGATGTTAATTTGGAGTGTCATTGGCGACTTGCTTGCTTCAGACCATAGATGCTCTTTTTGAGATGGCAAACAAGATCTGCACGTGGAAGAGCTAAGCCGAGAGGAGCCTTCATGTATACTTCAAGTAAGTCTCCGTGTAGAAATGCATTGTTTATATCCAGCTGATGCAATAACCAGTTTTCTGTGCCACTAATGCCAAGAGAATTCTGATGGTTGTCATTTTTACCACAGGGAAGAATGTGTTCGTGTAGTCCAAGCCTTCTTGCTGAATAAAGCCTTTGGCTACTACACGGCTCAAATTTTATTCCTTGTCTTCTACTCTATATATAGAGCAGTCTGTTGTAACAGAAAGATCTGAAGAGATTTGGAGAAAAAATAAAAGGGAAATAAAGGCAAATGACATGGATCAAAAATGATGGAGTTAGACTGAAGAGAGAATGGGCTGGACTATTAGTCCTGAACCTTTATCTCAAGCCCAAAGACAAACTACAACATTTTGACCCACCAACCTAACTAAACACTTTGACCATTGTATTTTCTGTCTAGGTTTAGATCTCTTCCTTATTGTTCTTCACAGAAAGTCTTGAATAAATTCCTGAAGTGGTTCTCAAGTTGCATCCGAAAGGGGTTGATACTCCTAAATTAGTTCCTAAGGTGTGGGCTTCCCATATTGGATTAAAGGTCGATACCCTAATATCTTGGCAAGCAGTAACAACAGCTGTTGTCCTTCAAATTCCATTGGAAGAGAAGGGTGAGTGGTTTCTGAAATAAAGAGGCATGGTATAAGGGAATGAGTGCTGGAAGTCCATAGATGTTTCTGAATGAGAGGATAAGCGAGTTGTGGTAACTAGAGGAAGTAGGGGAGGTTGGGATGGCTGCTTTTCAAGCTTAGGACCACTAATTATTGGGAAGCTAGTGATCTCTAAAGCACCTCAAAGATGTCAGAGTGTTGTTGAATTGTTTGACAGATGGAATCAATCTTAGGGAATAGAGTAGCTTGCTGAGCAGCCTATTCTGAAAGCTTCGATAGTTGCCCGTCTACAGCTTTAGGCCATCTCCAACTATTTTACTAAAATTTTACACTAAATTTAGTGTAAAAGAGAATATTTCAAAAATCTTTTTATACTAAATTTGGTGTTACTTCAACCACTCTACACCAAATTTTTATTTATAAAAATTAAAATAAAATCATTCTATTAATTAATTAATATATATTTTATATTAAATTAATATTATTTAACAAATATAATTAGTATTATTGCAAAAAAAATTAATAATATACACAAATATAAATTTTTATTGCACATTTAGCCTTTGAATTACCATATCGTTCCCACAAATTTTCATTCAATACATTACGAAGTTCATAACAAGCTTCTTTATCTTTAATTTACTTATGTCTAGCAAGGAATTCTTGAAATATAATTATATCGTCTCTATTAATATTAATTTCAGGGGCTGGTGTTTCACTTCAATCTTGTATGATCGCTTGAGTATCACGTTTGTCCTTAATGATCATATTGTGCATTATAATGCATGCTGACATAATATCATATAATATGGATTTTTTTTCCAAATACGTGCTGGTCCCTTGATAATTGCAAATCGTGACTGGAAAACTCCAAATGCACGCTCAACATCCTTCCTACGTGCTTCTTGCATCTTCGCGAATAACTTCTTTTTTGGGTCTCGGAGATCATGAATGGTTTGTACCAAAGTAGACCATTTTGGATAAATACTATTAACTAAATAATATCCAACATCGTACACTTTTACTTGAATAACATAATAAGCAGAAGGTGCTATACCTTTGGTAAGATTTGCGAACAAGTGAGATGCCTCTAACATATTAATGTCATTATTTGACCTTGGTAAACCAAAATGTGTACACCATATTTACAAATCATAATCAGCTACAACTTCAAGAATAATTGTTGGGAATCCACTACGTCCACTATATTGTCTTGCCCAAGCTGTTGGACAATTTTTCCATGTCCAGTATATGCGATCTAAGTTCCCTAGCATCCCTAAAAAACCACGTTCTTCATTAATTTTAAGTAGTATTGCAACGTTATTAGCTAAATCTGTCCAAAGACCTTCACAATGGCTCCACAAAACCTTTTTGTACTTTCAATTGCAGTTGATTCTTCAATTTTAATGTATTCATCAGTTGAATCAACTGATGAATCATATGCCAACATTCAAAACGCTGCTGTTACTTTTTGTAAACTAGACAATCTTAGTTTACCACATTCATCTCTCCGTTACACAAAGTAGTCGTCATGACCTTTAACAACATCAACAAATGGTAGGAATAAATTTCGACTTGTTCAAAATCACCTGCGAAACATTGCTACATTATATCTTGAATTTTCTGTAAAATAATCATCCCATAGTTCTTTGATCTGCTGCAGCACAATCACGATAAATTACTCTATGACCAGAGATTGAACCTTTGTGCTTTGGCTAGTTCACTATATTCATATAGTGATCCATTGCAAGGTTGTTATTGGTGTACGCAGTTAGTAATGCTTTGTTTCGTGCTAATATTGCAGAAGTGAGATCCAATTGATCCTCTGATGATGAGAATGATATATAAGAAGTACTAGCATTAGTACTCATGGTTGTAGACAATTATGGTGAAGGGTTCAAAGAAGAATCTGCTAGTGATTCATTCCCTTATATAGTAAATAATTCAAGACAAGATAAGGAATGTCTGCGAAAAAGTCTAACCCTATCTTTTCCCAACCGCTGGATTAGATTGCATTCATCTCAACTATTAATTAATATTCTTATCCTATCTACACAATATCCAAGACAAGATAAGAAATCTCTGCAAAAAATCTAACTCTATCTCTTCCTAGCCGTTGGATTAGATTGTATTATGTTGGACCAATGGTGGTTGACAAAATAAATTCCTTAATGTTTTGATAATAATAAAATGTATAGAATTGGTAAGAAATTTATTGCAGGTGTTTTTAGAATGAAAGAAATCTAGAAGACTTATAAATTATTGAGGAATCAAGAAGGAAACAAGTAAAGATGAAGATTATGAGAGATTTGATTGAATATATCCGTTGGAGATCAACAAGTCGACTTACATTTCATACAAGTCGACTTATCAAAGAGCGGAAGTGAAATACGTTGACACAAGTCGAGTTATAAGTTGATTCAAGTCGAGTTATCAAAGAGAGAAGATGAAACATATTGTACACAAGTCGACTTATCCTGAACAAGTCGACTTATGGAGACTCATGTACACAAGTCGACTTACCCTGCACAAGTAGAGGTATCTCAGAGTGGAGAAGTTTACGAAAAATTTGTCATAAGTCAACTTACCATGAACAAGTCGACTTGTAGAGAGCGATAAGTCGACTTATCCACGACAAGTCGACTTATGTAGAAAGCAAATTGTATCTGACGAAGGAAATTAGTCCCATATGGAAAGAAATAATCAAGCAACGGCTACAATATCATATGCAACGGCTAGAAGAGGCTATAACGACCATATTGATCCTAATAGGCTACATATATATGCATCAAGCTCAAGTGAAGAGATAGAGGTTCACATATAGCCAAAAACTACATACAATTCTCAAGATTAGCTCTCTATTGTTCTCACCTATTTCCAATCTATTATTGAGCATTGTTCTTACATTATTATTCCATCATTGTTTTTTGAGTTTGAGTGATTAGTGTCTAGTCACTTGTGAGGTAGGATTTGTGCCAGAAAACAAATCGTTTGTAAGGTAGCTTGAGCCGGAAATCAAGTGGTGTTGTAAAAGTTTGCACTGAACTAAAAAGTGTCCAATATAGTGGTTTGCCAAATCCTAAGTGGGAGCTTAGATAGAGGACGTAGGTTTTAGCACCGAACCTCTATAAAAACAGTATTTGCCCTTCTTCTCTACTCTTTATATTTGTTTTTAATTAAATTGGTTTTATGTGAATTGACTTCTGATTTTATTGTAGAATTATTCAAAAATTATTAAAGATCTATTCAACCCCCCTTCTAGATCGTTTACAATTGGTATAAGAGTAGAAGTATCTGGGATGGCACACAACATCCTAGCGGAAGAAGGTAACACTAATAATTGCCCTCCATTGTTTAATGGTACTAACTATTCTTCTTGGAAAAATCCCATGAAGTATCACATCATAAGCGAGGGAGTAGAATACTGGAAGATCATTATCTTCGGCCTTCAAGCTCCATTGAAAGAAAATGGCGAGTTGAAAACGGAGCTGGAGTATGATGACAACGATTGGAAGCAAGCGTATATCAACGCTAAGGCTATGAAGCTGATATACTGTGCTTTAACGATTGAGGAAAGGAATCGGGTGAATTCATGCACCACTGCCAAGGAAATGTGGGAAAGACTTCGAGTTACTCATGAAGGG
>JANKOE010000204.1:8469359-8481906 GCA_026284465.1 Erythroxylum citrifolium
TTTAGCGTTGATATACGCTTGCTTCCAATCGTTGTCATCATACTCCAGCTCCGTTTTCAACTCGCCATTTTCTTTCAGTGGAGCTTGAAGGCCGAAGATAATGATCTTTCAGTATTCTACTCCCTCGCTTATAATATGATACGTCATGGGATTTTTCCAAGAAGAATAGTTAGTACCATTAAACAGTGGAAGGCGATTATTTGTGTTACCTTCTTCCGCTAGGTTGTTGTGTGCCATCCCGGATACTTCCGCTCTGATACATTAATATTCGTATCCTATCCATATAATATTCAAGATAAGATAAGGAATCTCTGTAAAAAAATCTAACTCTATCTCTTCCCAGTCATTGGATTAGATTGCATTCATCTCAACGTTAATTAGTATTATTATCCTATCCACACAATATCTAAGAAAAGATAAGGAATCTCTGTAAAATATCTAACTCTATCTCTTTCCGGCCGTTAGATTAGATTGAATTTATCTCAACTGTTCATTAATATTCTTATCTTATCCACCCAATATCTAAGGCAAGATAAGGAATCTCGGCAAAAAATCTAACTCTATCTCTTTCCAGTCATTGGATTAGATTGCATTTATCTCAACCGTTTATTAGTATTCTTATCTTTTTCACAACATCTTTATAAATAGTTTATTTGTTCTACTAAATTGGAACCATCGTTTCATATAACACTCTTTGAAATCCTAAAATATAACACTCTTTCAAACCTATCCGAAAAATAAAAAGCTCAACTTTTGGTGTAAAGTCTTCAAATACCTCTTGAAGTGCATCATATTTAGTTGAAGAAGATCGAATCATGTGCCATGTATATCTTAATGTTTCACAAGACCTAGTCACTGGTAGAAATCAATCTATAGCTCAGTTTGGTCTCGTATCACAACTGACTACCATCAAATGTTGCTAGATCATATCACCAATGTTCTACCTTAGAGATCTTTACAAACTCGATGTAAAACTATAATGAGAGCTATTGAAAAATTTAGAGGATGTGTTCGAAAAATTGAAAACTTGAAACTCGATGTAAAACTATAATGAGAGCTATTGAAAAATTTAGAGGATGTGTTCGAAAAATTAAAAACTTGAATCCAAGTGATGCTTCTGAACAAGATATTGTAAGTGCTTTATTTATTTGTTTTTTTTCTTTGTATGAATTGAAATACGTTTTATTTATACCTTAAAATTTAACTTATGTTATATTGTTGTCTTACAGTTCAAGAAAGCAAAAGATTTACTCATTCAAGATCCAAAATTATTTCAAAAAGGTTTCAAATTTGATCATGTATGGCCAATTCTAAAAAATATGGAGAAATATGTTGATACTAGCAAAGAGAAAGTGTCGAGTCATCGAAAATCGATTTAAGTGCAATGAAATGTCACCGTCCGAATCCCAAAAATCAGATAAGTTAATAGGATCATCATCATTTTATATTGATTTAAATAATAATTTTAAAGTTGAAAATCCATTTATTGAAAGAAATGATGAAGCTGATTGTCCTTTTGGGAGGGAATAAAGAAAAAGTGAAAAAGGAACAAAATGAGAAAATGAAAAAACTTTTTACGTTCATGAATAAAGAAATAAAAGGAATGTTTTGTTAAAGTCAATCTCTTCTCGTCAAAATTATGAACTTCAGTTGTTACGAGCTCAAAATGAGTCAAAAAATTAAAGCTACAACAAAGATGAGAAAATAATAAAATTTATACAAAGATTTGGATTCCATCAAAGATCGAGTGATGCGTGAGACTTTTAAAAATGAACAAATGAAAATTTATGCAAAAAAAGCTGAAGAAGGAGTTGGCCCATCTAGTAGCTTTAGCCAATATTTTGATTTTGAAGGAAATGTGGATGACCTTCGAAACTATTAATTATTTATGTTAAATTAATATTCTCAAGTTCTTTAATTTTACTTTTAATTTGATTGTTGCAATTTTAATTTGATTATAATCTCGAGTCTAATTGTAATTGTAATTTATTTTACTCTGGTTGTAATTTCAAATATTTTCGTCAAGTTTTAATTTTTTAAATCAATGCTGTGGTTTAAATTTATATACCTTTTACTTCAAATTTACCTTTTATTCTCAACATATTTTATTAATGAATTTATAATACTTATAAATAAGAATCATAAATAAATATTAAAAATAAATCTAATATTATATTCAATATTTGTGTCATTTTAAATGTCTCAATGAGATCTTTATAATGATATATTTTGTATAAAGTAATATATATTTTAAATTTAATTATTTAGTAAATTATATAAATAAATCAAATTATGAGGACATAAAAGGAATATGTTAAAAAGAAAATAGACAAAGTTGTCTTTTTACAACTTTTGGTGTATAAATAGTAACACACCAAATTTGATGTATTACTTTTAATTACACCATTTTGATGTTAGATTTTAGCGTCTTTCTTGGAGTGAATTCATTGTACCAAAATACCAAATTTGGTGTTTTGGTACCTTCGTTGGACATGACCTTAGAGATTATCATCATGATAAAAGGCATGGTCACCTACTCTAAGGTCATCTCCAACGAAGACACCAAAATACGAAATTTGATGTTTTGGTGCAATGAATTCATTCAACGATACCAAAATTCAACACCAAAATGATGTAATAAATAGTAATACACCAAAATTTGATGTGTTATTATTCATGCACCAAAAGTTGTAAAAAAACAACTTTGTTCATTTTCTTTTTAACATATTCCTTTTATGTTCTTCTCAAATTTTAATTTATTTATATAATTTACTAAGTAATTAAATTTAAAATATATATCACTTTATACAAAATATATCATTACAAAAATTTCATTGGGACATTTAAAATGACACTAATATTGAATATAATATTAAATTTATTTTTAATATTTATCTTTAATTCTTATTTATAAATGTTATAAATTCATCAATAAAATATGTTAAGAATAAAAAGTAAATTTGAAATAAAGGTATATAAATTTAAATCACAACATTGATTTAAAAAATTAAAACTCAACGAAAATATTTGAAATTACAACCAGATTAAAATAAATTACAATTACAATCAGACTCGAGATTACAATCAAACAAAAATTACAACAATCAAATTAAAAGTAAAACTAAAGTACTTAAAAATATTAATTTAACATAAATAATTAATAGTTTAGAAGGTCATCCTTATTTCCTCCGAAATCAAAATATTGACTAAAGTCACTAGATGAGTCAACTCCTCTTTGAGATTTTCCTTCTTCAACTCTTTGCATAAATTTCATTTGTTTATTTCTTAAAACCCCATGCATCACTGGATCTTTGATAGAATCCAGATCTTTGCGTAAAATTTTATTATCTTCCCATCTTTGTCGTAGTTCTAATTTTTTTACCTTATTTTGAGCTCGTAACGACTGAAGTTCATAATTTTTTGAAAAGAGATTGACTTTCATTAAACATTACTTTTATTTATTTATTCATGGGCATAAAAAGTTGTTTCATTTCTTCATTTTGTTTCTTTTCATTTTTTCTTTCTTCCTCCCAATAGGACGATCAGCTTCATCATTTCTTTCAAGAATCTTCAACTTCAAAATCATTATTTAAATCAATACAAAATGATGATGATCCTATTAACTTATCTTATTTTTGGGATTCAAACGGTGATATTTCATTGTACTTAAATCATTTTCGATAACTCGACGCTTTCCCTTTGTTAATATCAGCATATTGCTCCATATTTTTTAGGATCGGTCATATATGATCAAATTTGAAACCTTTTTGAAATTTTGGATCTTGAATGAATAAATCTTTTGCTTTCTCGAACTGTAGGACAACAATATAACTTAAGTTAGATTTTAGAGTATAAACCAAATATATTTCAACTCATACAAAGAAAAAAACAAATAAATAAAGCACTTACAATATCTTGTTCAAAAGCACAACTTGGATTTAAGTTTTCAATTTGTCGAACACATCCTCTAAATTTTCCAATAATTGTCATTATAGTTTGCCATCAAACTTGTAAAGATCTCCAAGGTCAAATAATGGTGATATGATTCGGCAGCATTTTATGGTACTCATTTGTGATGCGAGACCAAAAATGAACCATAAATTGATCTCTACCAATGACTGAGTCTTGTGAAACATTAAGATATACATGACATATAACTCAATCTTCTTCAACTGAATATGATGCACTTCGAAAGGTATTTGAAGGCTTTACATCAAAATTTAAGCTTGTCATTTTTCGGATAGATTTGAAAGAATGTTATAGTTTGTGATTTCAAAGAGTGTTATATGAAATGAGAGTTTCAATTTAGTAGAACAAATAAACTATTTATAGAGATGTTGTCGAAATGATAAGAATACCAATGAACAGTTGAGATGAATGCAATCTAATCCAACGGTTGCAAAGGGATAGAGTTAGATTTTTTGCAGAGATTCCTTATCTTGTCTTGGATATTTTGTAGATAGGATACGAATATTAATGAACGGTTGAAATGAATGCAATCTAATCCAATAGCTGGGAAGAGAAAGAGTTAGATATTTTTGCAGAGATTCCTTATCTTGTCTTGGATATTGTGTGGATAAGATAAGAATACTAATTAACAGTTGAAATGAATGCAATCTAATCCAATGGCTAGGAAGAGATAGAGTCAGATTTTTCGCAAAGATTCCTTATCTTAGATATTGTGTGGATAGGATACAAATACTAATAAACGGTTGAGATGAATGCAATATAATCCAACGACTAAGAAGAGATAGAGTTAGATTTTTTGCAGAGGTTTCTTATCTTGTCTTGGATATTGTGTGGATAGGATAAGAAAACTAATTAACAGTTAAAATGAATGCAATCTAATTCAACGGCTGGGAAGAGATAAGGTTAGATTTTTTTACAGAGAATCCTTATCTTATCTTGAATTATTTACTATATAAGGAAATGAATCACTAACATATTCTTCTTTGAACCCTTCACCATATTTGTCTATAACTATGAGTACTAATGCTAGTACTTCTCATATATCATCCTCATCATTGAAAGATGAATTGAATCTTACTTCTGTAATATTAGCACAAAACAAAGCGTTACTATTTGCAAACACCATTAACAACCTTGCAATGGATTACTATATGAACAATATAGTGAACCCGCTAAATTACAAAGGCTCAAAATCTCTAGTCATAGAGTAATTTATCGTGATCGTGCTGCAACAGATCAAAGATCATAGGATGATTATTTTGCAGAAAATCCAAGATATAAAGCAGCAATGCTTCACAGGCAATTTTGAATGAGTCGAAATTTATTCGTATGACTTGTTAGTATTGTTGAAGGTCATGGCGACTACTTTATGCAACAAAAAGATGGACATGATAAACTAAGATTATCTAGTTTACAAAAAGTAACAACGTTTCGAATGTTGGCGTATGGTGTATCAGCTGATTCAACTGATGAATGGATTAAAATTGGAGAATAAACTGCAATTGAAAGTACAAAAAGGTTTTGTCGAGCCATTGTGGAGCTCTTTGGACAGATTTATCTAAGAACACTGAATGCTAATGACGTTGCAAGACTACTTAAAATAAATGAACGTGGTTTTCCAGGGATGTGAGAGAGCTTAGATTGCATGCATTGGACATGACAAAATTGTCCAACAGCTTAGGGAGGACAATATAGTGGACGTAGTGGATTTCTGACTATTATTCTTGAAGCTATAACTGATTATGATTTGTGGATATGGTATGCACATTTTGATTTGCCAGGGTCAATATTAATAGAGATTATACAATTACATTTTAAGAATTCTTTGCTAGACATAAGCAAATTAAAAATAAAGAAGCTCCTTATTAACTTCGTAATGTATTTATTGAACATTTGTAGAAACGATATGATAATTCAAAGGATTAGAGGTTAAATGTGCAATATAAATATTATATTTGTGTATGTTATTAATTTATTGTTGCAATAATATTAATTATATTTGTCAAATAATATTAATTTAATATAAAATATATAATAAGTAATTAAGAATAATAATTTTATTTTAATTTTTATAAATAAATAAAAATTTGGTATAAAGTAATTGAAATAACACCAAATTTGGTATAAAAAGATTCTTAAAATATTCTCTTTTATACCAAATTTAGTTTAAAATTGTAGTAGAATTGTTGGAGATGGCCTAAGCACTAATTGTAATACCAAGTCATCTAAATTATCAGTGATTACTGACAAAACTCAGAACAAAACACGTGTGCAGATTTCCGGTCCAACTATGCATTTCTAGGCTTTTGTTAAAAAATAATTAGGCTAGCTAATATTTATATTATTAATCTTCACTTAATAAACAATTGGAGTACAAAGAAGCGATTTTTTTTTATCTTTTGCAGAGAAAACTTAAAGGAACTCACTCTGATAAATATTTAAACAGAAGTGCCTCTATTTTTACTTTGGCTTTGTATTAAATAGAAGCAACCAAATACCTAGTATGCATTGAAATATAAAAATAAAAGTAAAAATCTCTAAAGACGAAATCCATGAAATGAGTAACCACATTAGCCCATATGTTATTCAATTTTAACCTCTCGCCAAGTAATTCAATATTGAGTATAGTCACTTATGAATGATTGCACTTGAATTGAAGCACAGAAATAATGATTAGGTCAACCGTTAAAAGAGTATAAATTAAAAATTTTCATGCATGCCTATATATTTGGAATTGGAAAAGGGGAAAACAAAAATCAACAGATCTAGCCAAAAAATGTATTCCTCACATGATATACAAAGAATTCTGTCTTACCAACCTCAGATATTGTGGCAGCTATCATGAAAGAGCAGTTGCCACTAATGGAGGCACAAAACTGAAACCCTGAAGAGTTTGCTCAAAAATATGACCTACTTTGAACAATTTATCCTGCATAATCAATCCAAAGATAATCATTTTCATGATCAAAATATATTACATTCATAATCATTTAACTAACACACACGCGCGCAATGATACAGAATTAACTTGTGAACCTGCTTTTAACAACATAATCAAAGAAAGGGATAAGTACAAGGCCCAACTAATGCAACCTCATGTTTTATTATCTCGGTTGACGCTTGGTATGATATGATATAAAGAAAATGGAACTTAGAATGTATCGTAAGGATATCAGTATAAGATTAAACATTTAATGTAATTAGTATGCCAATGAATAAATCATATAATATCTAATAAATGTAAACAAAAAGGGTATAATTGAATTGTAATATGGATGTGTTACACCTCATATTACATTATAATAGACACCGTGTTAACATCTCAATACTAACCATCCATGAGCATGAAACAACATAGAAGCTGAAATAAATTGGCTAGCAGAAAATTAGAGGGAAATTTACTAACCATTTTCTAATTTTTGGTTTTTGGCATCGGTAGAGAATAAGGATGAATTATTAATTTAACAAGCTGAAATATATCATCCCAAGATGTATCGAATCTGGAGGTCTACAGTCTACTCAAGTCTTGCAAGACTAAATTTTAAATAACTAAATACAATCGTTCCAATTAGAGACAAAACTTCACACTAAATGGGCTGAAACCATAAGAGGTTCCCCCAAGAAATGGAAACATGTAAGTTGTTACCCACTTGACATGGTAGCTCACAATGGTACCAATTTTGGTCAAGGTAGAGATGATACCTTAATCATGATCAGGTATATCTCCCTCTATTTCAATTGGATAACATTGCCAGCGGGGCTAATAACCATTCTAGATTGCAAGAATTTCCTACTAGTCTGGTTATTTTCTGAGAAAGTGCAAATACAAATAAACTAAGAAGGGATTTGAAACAGTGAGTAGCCACTTGAAAAGATACCTCTTCAAAAGCTGAACCAATCATCTGAAGACCAACAGGAAGGACAGTAGGTCCTGCCTCAACAAATCCACATGGCACGACTAATGCAGGTAAACCTGCTAAGTTAACATTGACCTGCAATGAAAACAGTTTGGGAAATGAGAGAAAAGAACAAAGAGAGATGGATCTAGCAATCAGATAAATAACCTGGAGCGCAAATAATTAAAAGCAGCATTATTAAATAAAAAATAACAGACCAAATGCTATGTAGTTCTATATATCCAGTCCTTGGACTTCAGAAATTTACAGAACATCTTATCAACATAAAGTCATTTGAAAGCAAAAGCTCGCATACATTCAAGAAAACAGCTGTTCTATAGAGAAAGAAGAATAGAGATGACCCTGGCAATAACGTAAATTAGTTAGAGTATAAATAGTCACGGAAGAAGTACAATTAAACAAAAATCAAAGAGAAAATGATCTTTAGTTCCACGAATCCATGCCTTGGAACGCCAGGAAAAGTTTAAAGCATAACTTATTAAAACAGTTTCTAAAAGCATTCTCGGAAGAAGTTCCCTCCTAATTGCAATTAATTGCAAGCTAGCATCAAAAATGGGTTTATGTTGGCATTGGAGCGAGGAATCAAGAAGCTGGAGGTAGTATTGGGCTCCTTGATAGCTTGTAAGTTCTTTGAGACAATGTATATTGAGTCACAACCATAGGATGGGGGTCTCACTCAGGATATGAAGTCACTAATTGGAAGAGCATGGAGTACAAAGTCTCGCATCAACTAAGAGATTGAAATGCCATCGTAGATTTATAAGCAAAGTTGGAGCAGAAGCAACCTATTTGGATTTCTTAGAAATGAGCTGCTACACCTACTCTATTGTATAGGTGCCCTAGAGCTGATAGATCAACCTAACAACAAATACATCACTCAAACCAAGTCACTGTTAATACCAGAAGCATTGTAGAATAGCCTAACCCCACAACAAACTTTGTGGTTCTAAACCTAATATCTTTATGCAATAGCCTGATGCAATATCACACAACTAGAGAGGCCAAACAAGGAAACATTAAGAATCTAGAGGTAAGCCATAAAGATAAAACTTTGGATGTTATGGAAGTTGATACCACAGTTTCCCCGTAAAAAAGGAGTAACAGATATGGATATCTTTAGAGGGAAATAGTTATGACAATTATCAGGGATTAGTCTGTAAATCCCATTATAAAGATCTTTTGGAATATGAAGGATGCTGGAAATTATTAATTCTGTTGAAATATTAAATAATCAATTGGTTAACCTAATCTCATTTTTATCAAAGAACCTAATTTCAGGGACAGATGACATTAGTTTGGGGAAGCACTTCGCCAATAACATTTTTCGAATTTGAAACAGAGTTACAAGAAATGGTTCGATCCCCTTATTTTTCTATCTCAAACCAAGAGATCCATGAATTCGGATCCTAATGCATATAGATATAAATGGTCGGGGGGATGGGGGGGGTGGGGGGTTTGTTTTCGGAGGATGGCTAGGAGACAGCATGGGGAGCGAAAGATTGGGGTCGGCATTTTGGTTAGGGGGATGGAGAGGGAATGGAGATTTCGAATTAGGGCTCAGTGGTAGGGTGGACAATGGAGAACGAGGGTGACTGGGGAATGAAGAAGACGAAGCCATGGAGAGGAAGACGGTCACACGAGGATCTCCAGTGTTAGGGATCCTCCGCTCGCCTGAACGCTCTCATTCCAGGCGCAATATTCAATTAAGTGCTTTCTCAACAAGGAAATATAAAAACTCATTTCTACGAGCATATCAAAGATTAATGTCTCTCTAGTTGCTGAAGTAATTAGAATAAGAAAAGCTGAAGAAGTGGAAATGGAGGCAAGATAAGCACTACTGCTACAAGCTAACCTAACTACTAAGTATTTGTAACACTAATGCAAATGCAGATGTTTCCCGATTGTGACCTTACTTAACAACTTATTGGAACTTTTTATGCTCTATCTCACTCTAATGTCATCTTTGGTGTTTGATTCTTCTTTAGCAAAAGATAGTTATATCTATGGTCTTTAATTATTTAACTAAAAATAAAATCACTTCTTTAAGTTATTATACAATGCCAATATCCATTGACATAGAATATGGATTAATTATATGGTGCTTCATGTTAACGATGTTAATGATAGAGTTGACAAAGTGTTATATTTGTAAAAAACTAAAACTTTTGAGCATTTGATTATCATAGTTTACAAGTTTGTTAGTATTGGAAAATTGAATAAGGTTTCATATTTAAAATATAATTTACTTGATTTTATATACGGCATGTCGTGTGTGCTAAAGTTAATTGAGTTCATTAATAGGGACTAATGTCAGTTTATATTTAATACAAAAATAAAAGTTGTGTATTAATGTGTTTAATGTTTACAAAATAAAGTATGGACTAGTGTTGATAATATCATTGAAGTTGAAAATTACAAATATATTTTCCTTAAAAGAAATAATTCCTATCTTTTTAGAATAATTCACCGTATTGCCATATGGTGGATTCTAAATTGTCTTCACTTGCATTCGATTCAAATATTGGAATTGTGCCTTTGAAGTTGAAGTCATGTCTACTAATAATTTCCAAATTTAGTTCAAAAGCAATAAATGACCTTATTTTGTTCTCTTCCAAATTACTTATTCATAAAGCCTTTTGGTTGTGGTGTGTCTTTTTATACAAGTGCTTACCTTGCGCTTCTCCGTTTCATCATGCGTAACTTGTTTGGAGGTAAAAAGTACTAATTTAGCAAGACACGTTAAGTTGAATGAAAATCTAGACGACAATTTATTTTGGTTCAAATTGGAAGGGTATAATGACTTTGACTTAGTTTACGGTCTAGGTATTGATCCCATTACTCTCTTTTTGCTCATGTTCTCTTTGATCTAGTGCAAATCAAATATAACTACCTACCTATAGGTTTCAATCAACTCTATGCAAACTTTGAAATAACATCATATCCTCCCCATCATCGAAATAAATTTTAAATCACATAATATCTATCAATATTCTATCTTCCTCCACAAGGATAAACTTACCATTGATCTTATCAAATATCATAACCCTTCATCATCCATTACTACTTCGAAACCTGGTTTGTGAAATATATCATGCCTTATCTGCGGTTACAAAACTTTCAAAACCTGGTTCGTAAAAGTCGAAGTGTAGTAATTATTCATATACCAACATGGTCCCCGAGCCAAAGACTTCTTCAGACTAAATAAAGCATCTTGCTAACTAATGGTAGCATTTCAATTGTAATCTTTTGCTTTTATAGCTAATTTTGGAGTAATCATAAAAATTGCAACGTATTCGGATAAGGGTGCTTAAGAAAAAAAGCATTTGACTTACACCTGCTGGCATAATGGCCTATGAGACGTATCTTCTTTTGTGCGAGACTATGATCCTTACCTCAAAGTTAACTGGAAGGTGTATAAACCGAAAGGTATAATTGTCAACGGGTTGCCCAAGCTGCTGTACGCATATTGCCTCGCAGATGATGTACTATTGTTAAAGAATTCAACAGCTCTCTTGAGCATTACAGAATGGTAGGTAAATTTGAAAACAATAGATTTCTCAATTACTATACCCGTATTCTTGTCTGAAAGAATCTTTTGATTTGAAGTGGAACATTGGTAATATAATATTGAATTTTATGGGATCTATTACCGAATGCAATGGATACACAATTAAGAAGGGAAAGAAGAGCTCCGGTTACTTTTCACATACAAAGTAGTTTCTGTTTGCCCATGTCGCAGGTTTTTGAAATTGTACAGTTCTGCGATCTTCAATCCAACATTCGTCGTGGTATGGGGTCACTATTACTCACCGAATCAGTGAATGCGAAAAAAGGTTCCCACAATTCTTGACTGCGGATAGAAAGAAAAAATTCATGCAGATGTATACTATGTCTTCTTGGCCTGCATGAGCATTGAATAAAGTATCAGTTACATTGTTAATCCTGCGCTGAAACAAGAAAATTGTGAAGATCCAAAGCAAAACACATCCAAACATTGAACTTGCAACGTACTGTATACAACTCATAATCATCTTCATTTAGAGACATGCAAAACAAATAGGAGATGGGTTTGTTGATTGGAATTTCTCAAACCTTTTGAAAGGTGTGTGGTCAAAAGCAAAAATTGCCAGCCACACGATCTCAATTGCAAATTAAGACATGCTGTCACTAGGATCTGTTTGATATAGTTAAGTATAAATCTCATAATCTACTATGTTTTGACTTCACAAATAAAGAAGAATGAAAGAAAGAAAGCCTTATAAGTGAAGCAGTTAACTGAACTTCCTGAAAACTTATGGGAGGTGTTACTTAGAATTGTAGTTTGGGCCTCATGGCCATCCCAAAATACGAACAAATAGCTAAAAGTATCATAAATCATGATGTTACTAGCCACAAAATGATGAGTTTAACGTTATCTTTCCTGATATGAAAATTGAAGCAGACAGAGAGATAGACCTTTAAATATTTCTTGTGAAGTTTCATTGCGCCGGTGCATGCTTTTTTTGCATCCAAATTTCCAGTTATGTCATTTAGAATCTGAAAAGCATCATGAAGAAAGAAAATGTTAACAATCCACCCTCTCCCCAGCCCATACCAACTAGGCCCATTAAAACTTATATGTAGGCAAGTGTGTTAGAAGGTCTATATATATAGTTGTCTAG
>JANKOE010000204.1:8486817-8501381 GCA_026284465.1 Erythroxylum citrifolium
ATTTTTAAGTTTTATTTAATTTATAATTATTATTAGTAATAAAATATTTATTATTATTTTAAAAACTTTGAAAAAAATGGAGGGAATGAGAGGTAGGAGGGAGGTAAGGAATTTTTGAAAATTTTGCAGAAAAAGTCCCCCAATTTTTTATTAGACATATTTTTATTAGGAGGATTTACCTATATGTGAGTTATTTTTCTTTATCAACTTCATAAACTATCTTCTCGAGTTTATGGTTTCGTTTTGTTCTAATATTAATTTTGATCAAAATAATAAATAAATCAGTAATAATTATGTTTTGTTATTATCAAAAAAATTAATTGAAACTTCCCTTAGTTCAACAATATCCCAGTTTTTGATGATGATAAAACATTTGTGGTATTAAAGAAAGATAATAAAATTAAGCACATAAAATATAATTCAAGATATTGATTAGCTTCCCCTTAATTCATGCATAAAATATTATTCAATATAAAGAGCATAATTCAATATCAAGAATGAAAAATATATTCAAAATCAAAGAAATATTCATATATGAAGATAACATAAATTTACGCAAGCATATCATATAAAATACAAGAAATATAAAAATGATAAAACAATTGCTTCCTCTAAATTTCATTACCCTCTTGAATTTATCACTCTCCCTGAACGTTATCAATCCTGTTAAATCTAATATCACCAGACTTCCTCCTCCATTTTGAAATCATTAAAAAGAAACCCAAAAATACACAATGTAAAGTGTTATGCATCAAGTTAACTTGGTTTAAAAAATGAACTTAGATCAAGATTGCCAAACTTTCTCAGTAAAGAGTGCTACTTAATATTTAAAGAGTCAAAACAAAAGGTCAATTTTTATATGGATTTTATAATTGTGTCTGATTTGAAAATTTTCAATTTCGATATTATTTCTAAGTTAAAATTTTAATTAAGGCATAAAGAGCAAGTTTTAAAAAATTAAGAGTTGGAATTGTAACAAATAAAGCATAATTGTACTATCTAACAATCAATTTCATAAAAGAGTGTATAATTTATAAAATCCTAAATTTCAAAAATAATAATGGAACAAGGTAGTCAATTTTCAAATAACAAAAATTATGCAATCACACTTTAAAATTTTTAAGTGAATCAATAATTTATGAACATTTTCAAGTAATCCTAATGTTATGGGCTTATGCAAATAGAATGTAAATTATAAAGATCTTTAATAGAAAAAGAAGGAAAAATTGAACGGTTATCTATTTGCAAGAGGGTGTGGTGTTTTCCAAAGTACAAGTGAGTTATCTAAGGTTTTAAGAAGGCTTAAACAAGAAAATGAGAAAATAGAAGCAAGACAAAGAAAGGGGGCATTAATCATGTGTGTTGGTTGACCACTCAAGGAAAATGGTCGACCAATAAATTGTTGTGGTAGACCTATATATATTAACCAAATATGTATAATTGTCATCCCAAAAAGAGACATTAGTCGACAATTGAAGGACATTGGTCAACCAATGTGATTGTTTGGGTGATCAGGCAAGCAACCAAAAATTAACAAACTCACTGGAAATAAAATAGAAGTCAATTTTAAAGATACTGGCCGACCACGTTAAGGTATTGGTTGAATAGTTAACTAGATAGCTTAAGAAACCATATTTAAAGCTCAAATTAAAGTAGAAAATCTTTAACAAATAATATTAAAACACATGTCAACTAATTAAATATCAATCAAAGAAGAATTTGATCATATAAAGGGCCTTAACAAAAAGAATTCCCATTAAAAAAACTAAATTCCCTTTAATTAAGCATGATTTATCCTTATTCAAAAGTTTAGAGAAACAATAACTCAATTGATGTAAATTATAACTTAATGACCTTATTTTGCATATAGTCTCTAATTATAGGTACTAAGGTTCACAATTTAAAAACACCTTATCCATAATTCAAATTCAAATAATTATCGACAAGGATTTATACTCGGAATGACATATAAGCTAAGTAATCACATATTTCTAAATTATAAATTAATAATTACCTCATGTTGCATATTACTTATGAGAGATTTGAATGAAGATTCTTTTTTAATTCTCAATCCTTTAACGACATCTCATTCTTCTCATTATTCTCACTTGGTTCAGCAATTTGAGAAGTCTTAATGGTTAATTTTAAGAGTTAAAGTCTCCATATCCTATAACAACATCTTTAAGACTTTCTTAAAGGCAAGAATGTTAGATTCATCAAGATAAAATATACAAATTCTAAAAATAATGCTCAATTCAAAGCTACTAACCATTAGCTTTTTCCTTTCTAATAACTTTATAAAATAAGGTAATCCATGTGTTTTAGGAACCCAAAAAATAGTGGTTCCTTTATTGTTTGGTTTCTTCTTCTTTTCAACCTACACTTTCAAAGCTTTGCTTAGCATCTCTATTTGATAAAGAAAAATATATCAATGTCTCTAGAATTACCATTAAAATGACATACCATGTTATATGAGTCATGATAATGCATAAATGCATTGCTCGAAATTCTATTTGTGTACGTGTAATGAGGAAGTTTTATTTGGACATCAAATATGATGATTAGTCTCCTAAGATGATGAAAAATCCTACCATGATTATATATATGATGCATACTATGAATGAAGGTGTGATGCATGCTTTTATAAGAGTGAGAATGAGTTTGCATGTTATCATAAAAATTATGCCTATTCTTTTTCGTAAGAGTATTAAACTATACGCCTAAGTTGTGAGTCATATATGAAAGCATGATGTTTGCTATTAGTTTAAGCCCTAGTGGATGTATTACATGCATGTGTATGGTTAGATGTAGATGCTCTATGCTCTATGCTTATTTGTTAACTTAAGGAAATGGTTCTTCAATATGTAAATATTTTCTTTTAACAAAAGTAGTTTTAGTATTAGAAGCACTCTTACAATTATATCTAATTTCATGCCTATCATTAGACTTCTTTTAAGCTCTTAATATGCTTTATAATTTTTTTACTACTTTTAGTAAATTTGGACAAGGAATTCTTAATGGAGTCTATTTCCTTTTTTCAATGTTTAATTGTTACACCTTAATTCATCTAAGTCATGGTTATCATTAATAATTACATTTTTTATGTTTTAATACTATGCAATACACTTTTCATCTTTTCATTATCATTCATGCATGCATCCAACACTTTTGAACTTTCTTGAGTTTGGAAGACACTTTCTTCTTTTTCTTACTCATGATTTCTTAACTTTCTACTAATTCATCATATGTTAAATCAACATCATATCATTACAAGAATTAGGGTTGGATGTTACCTCATTATTGTCCATACTAATAAAGCACATATGAGCTATTTCTTCTTCCAAATACTCGCTTTTGGATTTAATTATGTCATCCCAACTTGATGCTTTTAGTGCTTTCTTCTTGTTCATCTTCGCTGTCTTATATTTTCTCTCATACTTCTCATTATTTTTTAGACGAGGACATTGTGATTTTATATGCTCAGGTTTTCTATATTCAAAGTAAGCAATATTAGAGAGTTTAAATCATTTTTACCTTCCTTGAAGTCCTTTCTTTTAGAGAATTTCTTCTTTAAGAACTTCTTGAATTTTCTAGTATGTAAGCCAATGTCTTCTTCATTTTCACTAGTTGATGTCTCTTCCTCTTTTCTTGATTCTTCTTTTGAGGCTTTACACGCTAAGGCTATGTATGGTTGGGTGGTTATTAACGAAATAAAATGTAATATTATTTCATCGTTTGAGACGAGGGTTTATAATAGAATGGAATGGAATTGGATGAAATGGGAGAGTTTCACATTACATCACATTCTATCCTAAATAGTAAAAATAACTTACCTTTAATTTGGGCGGTTTAGGATGGAATGTAAAATGATAAATAATTATATTACATTATGAACGCTTTTTCTAAACAATATTTCACTTTATTACATTATGAACTCTTTCATCATTCGCAAACAACAATTTTCTAAGATTGCATCAATTTATATTCCATTCCGTTAGAAATCTTACATCTAACCAAACATAGCCTAAATTATTTTTCTTTGAAAGCATCATCTCTTCTTGTGTCTCTTGGAGCTTCATTTCATATGTGAAGAGAAATTCAACAAGTTCCTCCAATGGTAAGGTTTTTTTATCTTTGGCTTCTTGTAATGTTATCACTTTAGCTTCTCATGTCTTTAATTAGAAGTGACCTAAGCAACTTTTTTACTAATTCAACATTAATATAGATATTTTCAAGACCTTTAAGAGCATTAAGAATATCCCTGAATCTAGTATACATGCTAAAATGCTTTCATCGTGTTTTATTTGAAACAATTCATATTGATGTGTTAACTTTTTTACTTGAAGACTTTGACGCAGTGACAAAAAATGAACGTACAAAAATCAGTCATCTTTCTCTCTTTCTTCCCCTAACCCTTCTCTTTTCTTTTTTCCTTTCTCGTATCAACATTCAATCTCATTGAAGGACCTATGGCAGATGATAACACTCATCATCGCACTTGTCAATCACTGGGTGGATACTATATCATGAGAGGTCCTACTCTCTGAAACCATTCCCTTTCCTTTCCAAGGCACTATAATAGCATTACCAGGCAAAACCATAAGATGGATTCTCATGTATCATCACCTTGAGGTGGGGGCTTAGAATCAAGAACTGTGGGCTCGGTTCTCCTTTATAACCATCCTTTGACATACATATTGATCTCAATTATTTAAAACTTGTAGTTTTTGATAAATATGCATACTCTTATGAACCAAAATCCATATAGTGACTCAATAAATTACTTATCTTCTACATGAGATGGACACAAGTGATGTGATTTTATGCATCTATAAGTCATTGTAAAAGTATTTATTATTATTAAAAATGAGATCCCCTTTTACTTATTTTCTTTTATTAAATTTCACTCTTTATCTTTTATTGTAGCCATAATATATAGATTTAAAATGTTAAAATTTTGAGCTTTTTTTTAATTAGTACTCAATCTTTTAAAAATTTCAATTATATGATTAACCTTTTAAGGGTAAATTGGGTTGGGCCTTTTCTCGACTAGATTCGTGTCAATTATTTTTCTATTTGAGTCAAATCAGGTCTAGTACGATTGAATCAATTCGGATCGGTCCGGGTCAAGTCAGATGCTTCGAGCCAAATCGAGTCGCAGGGGTTAGATCAATATGGAACTTCTCGATTTGGGTGCTTTTTCTACACGATAATTCAAAGCTTATGAAGTAGAATTTGTTGAAAATGGTGGGGGCTTTTGGGAGGATGCTATGCGATTTGTGTGCTTGCATAAAAACCTATTGTTCGGACATTGACCAAAGAATGATATTTAAATTGGTTCAGAAAGAGCTATAAGACTAATAATGGTGTTTAAGACTTTGGTTAGGGTACGGAGAGTTGATGGGGGGGTGTATGAATTGTCTCAAGGAGATGAAAACTAGGGAATTTTTAAAGATTCGTTCTTGTTGAGAAGTTCATGATTTTAGTTCCTTGTGCATAGCTGAACAAGATGGATGAGTTCTGCAGGTGTGGAAGTTGGGTCTTTCTGTGAGTTCAAATTATTCTGAACCATTACAATATCTTGTCAAGGTGCTTGATTACTGTGGTTACACTTCCATGAATGTTTTGTCAATTTACAGGTGAGTTATCTAGGAATTTGAGTAGCCTTAAACGAGAAAAAGAGAGCATAAGCAAGGCAAAGGAGATTCACCTTTATATATCGACCATTAGAAGCTTAACTTAATTGTCTTATATGAAAGAGACATTAGTAGTCCATTGAAGGACATTGGTCGACCAACAAGACTATTTGGGTGATCAAATAAGCCACCAAAAAATTAATAAACTCACTGAAAATAAAAAGGGAAGCGAATTTTAAAGATATTAGTCGACCACACTAAAATTTTAGTCAACCGATAATTTAAGGAATTATCTTTAAAACTCAAATTAAAGTATAAAAAATTCAATAAAATAATATCAAAACACATATCAACTAACTAAACATCAATCAAAGAATAATTTGATTATATAAAGGGCCTTATCGAAAAAAATTCCCATTAAACAAATACTAATTTCCCTTTGATTAAGCATGATTTATCCTTATTCAAAAGTTTAGAGAAATAATAATCCAATTAATGTAAATTTTAACGTAGTGACTTTATTTTGTATATAATCTCTAATTGTAGGTACTAAAGTTCATATTTTAAAAATACCTTATTTATAAATCAAACTCAAATAATCATCACCAAGGATTTATACTTCAAATGACACATAAACACAAGTAATCACATGTGTTTACGTGTCATTTGAGTTGCTCTCCATGAGTTGCTCTCCCGCAACTGGACTGTTACCTATAACTACAGTTATCGAGAGGGCAACCGTTGTGCCGACTGGCTGGCACACTACGCCACCCATTTTGATCTCGGAATCACTTATTTTGAAGAGCCCCCGATAGGGTGTCAGGTTATCCTCGCCGAGGATCAGTCGGGCACTTGTTTTTCTCGACTCATTTTGTAACTAGTTTATCTTTCCTTTCAAAAAAAAAAAAAATCACATGTTTCTAAATTATACATTAATAATTATCTCATATTAAACATTACTTATAAGAGATTGAACGAAGATTCTTATTAAATTCTTAACCCGACATATCATCTTTCTTATTATTCTCAATTAGTTCAATAATTTGAGAAATCTTGATGGCTAATTTTAAGAGTTAAATGTTCCATATCCTACAACAATATCTTCGAGATTTTCTTGGAGGCAAAAGTGTTAGATTCATCGAATGGTCTCTTAGAAGTAGACCGTTTGACTAGAAAGGCATCTCCTAGAATGACTAGGCAACAGCTAGATCGTCGAGATATGGATCCCAAACCTTTATTTCTATCTAGTAATTGTTATTCTCTTTCACTTTCTTTTTTTTTTTCTTTTTAACAAATTCTCGGAGGGACCAATGTTCATTTTATGCATTGTCTTTCTGATATTTGTCATGACTTTTTGCTTTCAGGATTCCAAGATGAGGTTTCAGAATCGACTTTTCGATTCTATCATTTCGAAAACCAAACTCTTCCCTTCCTTTCCCTTTCATCTGATTCCTTTCAATGCCATTTTTAATTTTGATCCATTGCATTTGATACATTCATCTGCTATTTTTAAAGAAATTTACATTTTCTTCATCTTGAGAGTTACATACGAAAGAAAAAGAAAAAAAAAGATTATCTTCTCAACTCTTGAATTTTATTTTCCATTTTTGCATGTAACCCAGGTGACCAAAATCATGCATATTCAAATTCAGTCTAGTTATATATAAAGACTATCGTTACTCTGTCGTTGAGATTCTTACATTGGCCACTTGTTTACGTGAAGACAGGCAATGAACGTACAAAAGTCTTTCATCTTCGTTTCTTTATCTTCCCCTTACTCTGTTATCTTTTTTCCTTTCTCACATCGACATTCAATCTCATTGAAGGACCTATGGCAGATGATAGTGCTCATCATCGCACTTGTTAATCACTGAGTGGATACTATATCACGAGGGGCGGGGTCCTACTCTCTGAAACCATTCCCTTTCCTTTCCAAGATACTATAATAGCACTACCAGGCAAAACCACAATAAGATGGATTTGTCACGTATATCTATCACCTTGGGGTGGGGGCTTGGAATCAGGAAGTGTGGGCTCCGTTTGTTAGATATTTTTGTCCTTAAGGACTTTTTTTGTTTTTTTGTTTTATATTAAGTAGACAATTAGTAATTGTAATTTTAGTTTTCAATAAATTACCGGTTTAATTACGTAATTTGATCCAAATAAGAATAATAAAGTGGTCCAATAAATGATTTAGATTAATGGGTCAAAGTCCGAGTAAAAAATGAATCTCTTTTAGTGTGGATCTGGTCTATATCGGTCTTGTGATAGAAAAGACCGATATAGAAGCTATATAAAAATTAAGATCTCCTACAGTTGCTCATACGGTTCTCTGATCCGTTAAGAAAGCTTTTGTATTGAGAAAACTAACTGTAGAAAGGCCTAAGCCGAATATTGGTGAACAACTTTCTCAACTGTTCCAAAAAGATCGAAGCTCGTTTTGAAATCAAAAACTACTTCGGAATTCTGAATGGAACCGAAATCAAATATTTCGCATTTATTTCATTTTTACCCTCCCATATATGATCTTAGGTACATAATAAAGTCTGTACAACTTATTACACCGTTCTCCTTTATAACCATTCACTTGCCATCCTTTGACATCCATAGTGATAAGAACTGGTTAAAACTTGTAGTTTTTGATAAATATGTAAACTCTTATAAGCCAAATTAAAGTCCATCAATAAATCACTTATCTTCTACATGAGATGGACATACAAGTGATGTAATTTTATGCATCTATAAGTCATTGTAAAAGTATTTATATTATTAAAAATGAGATCCCTTTTTACTTATTGTCTTTTATTACATATCACCTTTTCATTTTTATTTAAGGCATAATTAGAGTACTAAACTTTTTGAGATTTTTTTAATTTAGTGTCAAATCTTTTAAAATTTTCAATTATGTGACTAACTCTTTAGAATCTTAATATTAAGATCAAAACGTTAGTATAGATGCTTACGTGTTCATCAAATTTTAACGTGGGAACCTTCGTGTCATGGGCAAAGATGATTTTGTTAGTGTTAACAGTAAAATATTAATATAACTAACACTTTGAATTGAGTTTTAGGGTTTTAAAAAGTTAATCACTTGATTAAAAATTTTAAAAGATATATTTGACATTGAATTAAAAATTTTCTCAAAAAATTTGATACTTCAGATCTTATTATCCCTTTATTTAATGATTTTTTAAAATGTCAAACATAAAAAGATTGAATAATAGAGCTATATTGTGATGCAGATTACTGTTCAACTAGGAGGCCTCACTTTCCTACGGAAGAGTCCTATTGGATGACAACATTTCAAGAGCATCGACGGCGATCCAAATGCAATACGGATTCCATGGAGCATTGCCTATAGAAGCTGTTGCTGGAGTTAATTGGGACATTGAATACAGATTAACAGGTTTGATGATGTCGTGGTCGTCTTCTTGATTGACTTGTGTTTCAGCCAGTGTATTGTGGGCTTATGCTGATATATTGTGGTTTTTGATGTTGTGTTAATGCTTAGTATATAACTGGGCATTTGCGGTACTTAGTTTTAGCTTGTTCTTGTCATCTTATGTTCTGGCATAATATTAATTAAGTCTTTCATGCAGGTCTTATTAGGAGTAATTGATGGTAGGCCAGTTAGATGCATACTATTTTATTTTTTGCGTGTTAAGAGATTACCTATGATATCTCTTGCTTGTACATAATTTTTGTATTCTTTATAAAGTTCTGATTTATAAAAAAAAAATAAAGCTATAGAATAAACTAAACTATATTATGATACGTGAGTCCAAATCTAATATAAAAAATTGAATTCAAACGTAGATTTGGAAGCTTCAAATCCACTAAAATTATATGAATATAGTAAAATTTGTAACCACTTAATTTGTATACATTGATTGTTTAGTTGATGGAATCTGTAATAATAATGAGTCGTATCAAGAACACAATCATGTTGTCTTTAGACTAAATGTAATGAAAGAGAGGTTCTCCTGGTGGGTTGTAATTAAAGGAAACCTAATCGATATCATTTTCTTGGAGTTTTGCAAGCACGTGAATAGAAAAGCCAATGAGAATGTATTATGAGCAGCCACTTCGTGACAAAACCATCGACTTTATCATACTAAAGTGTCTGTTCTTTCACAGTTTATCCTTTTTATTAGCTTATCTTATCTCAAGCTTATTGAGACCTTTCCCTGTTTTTGGATACTTTGTCTAGGCAAGCCTAAGTATGAATTCTTGACTTATAATTTATGATGCACAAAACATTTAGAACTTGTAGGTTTTTACATGTCTATCACACCAAAACACTAATTTATTTTATTTGATTTTATGTTCTAATTTTATTTTTATTTCATCAAAATTTGTCCTTTAATTTTGCACATATACTATAATTATAAAATATTTAATTTAATTACAAAAGAAAAGTATGTGCATATAAAAAGCAATTAATTTTTTATGAAACAAATATTTTATTTTATATATTTTTTAAAAGTTGAAGTTAAAGTATTTTAGACATTAGCCTTTTTACTCGGCAAGGATAAGGCTGCATGTTAGTGGACTTTTCCAAATTCACATTTATGTGAGACACTCGTGTTGTTGTTATTGTAGTTATTATTCTCTTCATTTGATCGGGACATAATTGCGTAATGCTACACCTTTCAAAACTTTGCATTTTTGTAGGATTCTCATTGAATGTTGTTGTTGATGTTGATATTAATTTGTTTATTTTGTAGAGATAAGATTGTGTATTATTGAATTTCTTTAAATTTTACATTTATACAAGACTCTCGCGAGATGTTGTTATTATGAGGAGTAGATTTTGGATTTGCCTTGTAGTTACGAGGAGCTGATGTTTCGAGAAGTTTCAAAAATATTTGTTAAATATATAGAAAGGTACCTATGATCAAGTTGGTAACTTTTTGTAATCATTATTGTAAATTAAAGAAATTTTTATTTCTTAAAGCTATGCTTTTAATTTTACCGTTTATATTTTTTTTTAGTCTTAGATTAGGGTATCCACCGGCGGATCCATTGACTAATCCCCTCATTGGTTTGTAGGCACCTCACAGGATGGGACAGCTGGCCCAAGGATTTAAGACTGCTCCATACCCAAAGTTAAGGATCGAATCCCTGACTTTTGGTTAAGGATGTATAAGTCCCTGCCACTCAACCACGCCCCTTGAATTCTGTTTATATTATTATTAATCGTGAGTAATTCGATAGTCATTGAGCACCAATGTTATATTGGAAAATGGGTTGATAAGAAATTAAATTTCGCACGGAACACATTTCATGCTGTCAGATCTTCTATCTATTTTATTTTGTTTTTATTTTATCTCATAAATCTTAGTCATTTATTTATAAGGAACAGAATAAGTACATAATAAAATGGATAAAAAATCTCGTTCCTGTGTTCATGAGATCAACATGTCCTACATTTGTGTTGTGTTATGGCATAGGCCTATAGGGTACAAGTCTGAGTCACCAAAAGGACACACACATGTCTGGAATAAACAAATCCACATCAGACGTTGCTTAAATTCTTAAATAGAGAGGTACTGAGTTACTCTCGTTGGTTTTCCATAGCAGCTCTGCTTCTGAGAGTATTTGAAGTAAAGTGCTTTGGAGAATCATCTCTGAAATGGGTGAAGTAAGTTCATATGTTTCTGAGCCCCCCGTTAATATAAAATACTTCTTTTTGTTCTGTATGTTATGTACGTACACAGTTTTTAGTTTCAGATTGTTGTGTTCATAGATCTGATGTTTTGGTTGTTAATAAAAAAGGAGAACAAAGACGAAGCAAAGAAACGAGCAGAAGGCAGAGAGGAGAAGAAAGAAGAGCCTCCTGAGATTGTTCTGAAGGTTGATATGCACTGTGAGGCCTGTGCTAGAAAAATTGCTAGAGCTTTGAAAGGATTTGAAGGTCTCTAGTCTCTCTTTCACCATATATTAAGAGTGTTCTTAATTTTCTTTGCCATCTTCAAACAGTTCAAAGTAATGAATATTCACTTCTTTAAATCCAGAAGTAACTTTTTCTTAGATATTGATAGATTCCTTTACCAAAAGAGAGATTCTAGTTATTAGTTTGTAACCTGTCACTATAAATTTGTAAACTAGCTAGTTGCTGTTTTAACACCTACTAATCATCTTCTGTACCCTTTATGAGTACTTAAAACACCATTGCATGATCTCAGATTCTCAGCAATCTTCAAATGGTTTTAGATGAAGTTTGATTCTTTCTCTTTTGTTTTCATGTTGGATCAAAATAAGCAGGGGTTGAAGATGTGACCACAGACAGTAAAGCCAGTATGGTGGTGGTGAAAGGCAAAATGGCAGAACCCATCAAAATATGCGAGAGGCTGCAAAGGAAAAGTGGCAGGAAAGTAGAGATAATTTCGCCTTTGCCTAAACCCCATGAAGAATCCAAAGAAGAAGAAAACAAACAACCAAAGGAAGAGAAAAAAGAAGAGGTACTTAAATTCCAAACCTACAGTCCATTAGGCACCCTCAATCTCAATCTCCGTTTGTGACTAGTTTGGTATAGGCACTGGAACTTTTTTACCAGGGTAAGTTGAAAGTTTGGTGTAGTTAAGCCCCAAAGAAGGCATTTTTGGCCTTTATAACACTTACCCTCTTGGAAATTAAAACTTATGACCTGCTCAGGCTGACATGACTGTAACAAAACAAGGTGAGCAACATGGTGGCACGTTTCACTAGGGTAGAGGGTACCCGACTTAAGGGTTTTTGCTCAATTTTCATGAGCTTTTTTTTTGTGTGGTCACGGTGATCCAGCTACTATGGCAAGGTGGAAAGCGAAATTAAGTAGTGAAAGTTTTGGCTTTTCAACTCAACAAAGTTAGGTTTGTGCTTTTCTTTTTTGTTTACAATTAAAGAGCATGAAGTGATCATAGTATTTATACACTAATTAGCAGGTCTCGAGAATGCTTGTCGTGTTCTAAACTTGTTTTTATCTAGCTATTGTTGAGTATTGGATTTCTTAACTTCTTATGGCCACGGTTCGCTGTGCCAGTGGCAGAGGCTCGATAATGTATAGTCAATGGTAAAAAGCCAGTTAAAGCAGACAAAAGTTAAAAGAAAGACACACATAACGAAACAAAGTGTCCTCCTAGTACTGCTTTTTCGCACATGGGATCTTGTAAAAGAGTTTAATATGACAAATGTTGTGTGCGCTTATTTAAATTCCATTTTTGTTGTTGGCATCTTACTGTTTATTAATGGCTTCTGTGCATGGCAGCCTCCTGCTGTTGTAACAGTTGTATTGAACATTAGAATGCATTGTGAAGCCTGCGCTCAACGTCTGCAGAAACAAATTCGAAAGGTTAAAGGTACAGCTTTCCATAACTTTTAACATTATTTTCAAATAGTTAGCAAATTTGGAATCTGAATCTGTTCGTAATAACGCATGCATAATCCATGCAGGTGTAGAGTCTGTGGAAACAGACCTAGCTAGTGCCAAAGTAACAGTAAAAGGAGTGATTGACCCTGAAAAGCTGGTAGGAGATGTGTACAAGAAAACAAGAAAGCACGTGTCAATAGTGAAAGAAGAAGAGAAGAAGGAAAAGGAGAAGAAAGAGGAAGAAAAGGAAGGTGAGAAGAAAGCAGGAGGAGAAGACAAAGTTGAAGATGATAAGAAGACTGAGATCAAGCGCATTGAGTACTTGCCATCCATTGCCCTCTTGGATTATGCTTATCCACCTCAAATTTTCAGTGACGAGAACCCCAATGCTTGCTCTGTAATGTAAAATTAAGCTAATGAGAGTAAATTTTGGTGTAAATTTAGCTTAATGAGCTCTCTAAGCAAAATTTCTCAGCACTTATTGTGGTTACTATAATAAGATATTGGCATGGCTAGTACAATCATCTCTGTCTTATAGAATCAAGTGATTGATTCTCTCTGTGTAATTCTGTATTAAGCTTAATTTAACAAGTTGAACATTTGGACCGAATCAGCTATCTTTGCGTAGTTTTTTTTTTTGAATGCATCTTTGCGTAGTTTTAATAATTTTATGATACAAGTCTAAAATATAAACATCAGCAATATTGTTATCAGAAGTCATTTAGAAAAGGATGGCAAAGTGTTTAATAAAGGATAAAAGACATGGATCTCTCTCTCATGTAGTTTAAAAAATTTAAAAAGTTTTTAATCTTTAAAATTAAAAAAACTTCTCGTAGTTTTCACTCATCTTTTAGACTTTCGTTAAAAAATAACAATGAAAAATACATAACATGAACATCATGTCTGAACCAATCAAATATTATTGATATAATTATCTAAATTGACTCTTAAACTTAATTCAAACTAATTAAACTCAATTTAAAATAATAATTTAGGTCCATATTTTTTACCTTTGATAAATTGTTGACATATTTTCTTTATAAAATCCACACTGTAAACTCCTTAAACAACTTCATTATGGAAATTGAATTTTCATATAAATCATGTCATCAATTCTGAAATACACAAACATAAAATTTGAGTCACCATTCTTATATGTTCATTTGCACTCTTGCAAAAGTTTTTTTGGCAAAATAATTATTACTGTTACCATACCAAGTTGTCCATGCTTTAGCTCATACAAAGTTTTGTGTAACTTATATACCGTGAGATTTGCTCCTTTCATAATAAAACTTTATAGTTGTTTTGTAACACCAACATACCCCCTAGGAGGATATGCAAGTGCCACATAAAACATAACCAAAATAACAAAAAACATACTAAACATTCCTCACATGCATTTCCAGAAACTCAAGCAAAAAAACATTACAATCCATTATGAGTTATTTTATAAACAAAACATAATATACATCATACATAATGAGCTTATCAAAATATATGTCATATATATTGAATCCATCATTTAGTAAGGTTATTACAAATCATTTATAGGATATTACAAACCTTATCCACAAATA
>JANKOE010000204.1:8524805-8541030 GCA_026284465.1 Erythroxylum citrifolium
ATTAAATAAATATATATGGATATATTTATTGGGCTAGACTGAATAAAGTATTCGGGCTTTTATTATATGAGATATAACGGGGCCGAAACCAATTGGGCCTTTAATGAGATTAGGGTTTCTCTATAAATAGAGACACTTAGGTCTCATTAGAAAAGGTGATAATAGTTTCACTTAACCCTAGCCGCCAACCGAGAGAAAGATCGTGCGGCGTTTCGAAAAGTGTTTCGGGACGTGCTAGCACACTACAGCCGCAGCCCAGATCGTGCATGCTCATGTGGATACCGGTAGAGGGCATTCGCGATTCGCAATGTCTTGGAATCTGAAAAGAAGTGATCTACCCACGCAAATAAGGTATTTCGTTAATCCTTCGTGTTTTCGATTATACGTGATCTTCTTGTACGGTCTTTTCCGCAGCGTATTGTGAATACTTGGACTGTACGCGATCCAACATTAAGGCACACATCTGCAGACATGTTAACAGGAGCCCACATCTTCTGGACGCAAGTACCTGAATTGTTTGTGGTTGTGGCAAGAAATGTAAGGCAAAACTAGGAAGAATTGAAAGGATCAAAGTTCAAATAAAGTATATCATTTCTTGCAAATGAATTGCAAACTGACAGTGCGTCTTGGATACAAGAACACTTCAAATACATATACACAAGGGCATTCCTTACATATTGATGAAACAAGACTCTAGACTTCAACACAAACCCGTGACCATCATTAACTCTCCCACCATCATAACAAGAAGAAATCACAGTAGAAAAAATATACTCATTAGGCCTCACACCACCCTCTAAAAGCATACCCTTTAGCAACACAATGACTTCCTAAGACAACCCATCTTGCAAGTACCTAACCATCAACGCACCCCAAGACACCACTTTCCTTTCACGCATATCACCAAACAGCTTACGGGCATTCCTGACCTTGTTGCACTTGGAATGAGAATTTATCAAAGAGTTGGCCTCATGTGCGTTCTCTTCGGAAGATGGATTCGACATTATAGATACATTCCACATAACAGTCATAAGAAGACAAACATCCCAATAGAGACATTGCAATTTCGTGGTAGTATAATATGCCTTTAACAACAATTATATGGAGTACAAGAAAACAAAAGGAGAAGACAACCAAAGGCATAACTTGTTATGAATCACAAAAATGAACCCAAATTTTGATAAGACCCAGAATCTAGAAAGAAGAAAAGAAAGAAAATTGAAGAGATTAACACAACAATATAAGAATATGAGTATAGAAAAACATAAGCACACTTGAAAACGATAAAAAAGAGAAGATCAACAATATACCGATAGAAACGCCAGAGAGTGTAGTCGAGATCAAAGACCACCAATCTGGGCAATACTTGAAACATCCCTATTATTTGAACTACTTCGTTTTTCACCTTCTCCAGGTCTCCCATCTCTCTGTCTCTCTCTCTCTCTGTGACCAATCTGGACATGAAACCTTCTATAACTGTGAGCCAGAGACCAAAACTGTGAGTGGAGAAAAGAAACGAGAGCGTGAAGAGCGCTTGAGGGCCACTGAGCCAAAGACAAAGAGCGTCAGTGAGAGTCGTCGAGAGAGAGGTGTGCTGCTACGTGAGTGAGAAAGACGAGTGTGCTATTGCGTGAGAGAGAGGAACAAAAGTTGTCCAACAAAAATGAAGCTTCCGTTTACCTATTCCGGATGTGTGCGGAAGAGGTAAAGATAGAGGGGTAGCATCTTTAGCTATTCCCCCATGTCCACGAATTCTATTTCTCTAACCAAACAAAGATTACTTATTACATAGGAATAGATGGGTAATAGAAATGCTATTACCCTCAACCAAACAGCCTGTAAAAGATTCCATAATGCATATCCACCTCCTCAAAACCAGCCGCCATTTTGAGACTTTGACCTCCGAAACTCTCCACTGCCATGAACTATGACTTTCCAATTTTCAAAAACTGCAACGGTCTCGATTATGCGACATTCAATGTCATGCTTACAGCCTTCACTCAGAATTAATCCCTTTAAAAAGTCGTAGTTTTGTTCAGACAATGCTGGAAAGTGTTGGAAGCTTGATGGGCTCTAAATAAAATCTTAAAAACAAACAAAAAATTTCCTTCTTTCAAGAGCTACGACTCTATTTTTTCCTTCTTCACACATTGAACACTCCTTTTTCACACAATATGCTGCTACACTTTTTTATTTGACTTCATTCACTTCAAGTGCAAGAGATGAGAGCTAGCCTTTATATAGGCACGCTAAACCGACATTGGACAATTAGTAATAAAGGGAAATGACAAGTGTCACCATGTGTGTCCTTAAATATAACAACTTTGACACCTACAATTCTAAACTATTAAGCAACTATTTGGAGCCTCACACGTTGATCTCCAAATGTCCAAAAGAGAGTTTGCTTTCTAACATTCCCTTTCAAACTTGACTTCGCATACCAAGCTTTTCTCTCAATCTGCGGAACACTTCATTGTTCAGTGGTTTTGTAAAAATATCTGCCAGTTGTTCTTTTGTTCTGCGGAACACCAATTCTACAATTTTGTTTTTCACCTGCTCCCGAATAAAATAACATTTTATGTGTTTGCTTCGACTGTGTGCCACTGAATTTTTTCCAAGTTATATGGCAGAATTGTTGTCAACATATATTCTTGTTGGGCCTTCTTGTACGTGATCCAACTCACTTAAAATATATCTCAAGCACATTGCTTGACATAAACTTGCCGTTAAAGCTAAATACTCAACCTCACATGTTGAAAGGGCAACCGTTTGTTGCTTTTTTATGACCATGAAAATATTACTGACCTAATATGAAAGGCATAACCAGAAGTACTTTTTCTATCATCCACATCTCCACTATAATCACTATTTGAATAACCAATTAATTTCGAATTTTGAGAATGGGTATAGAATAAACCTTGGTCAATTGTACCTTTAATATATCTCAAAATTCTTTTTGCTGCATCAAAGTGATCTTGTTTGGGCTTCTCTATATATCTACTAACTAGCCCAACTGCATACATAATATCTAGTCTTGTGTAGGTCAGATACCTCAAACTCCTAACCATACTCTTGAATAATGTTGGATCTATAGATTTTCTGTCTGAATCAATTTTTAACTTTATGCTTGCTTCGGCAGGTGTGGCTATTGGCTTGCAATCTTTCATTTTGAAACTCTTTAACACTTCATCTACATACTTCACTTGAGAAATGACAATTCCTTCTCTTGTTTGTTTCACTTCAACTCCAAGGAAATAGGACATTTTACCAATATCAGTCATCTCAAAATCTTTGGTTTTAGCTTTCTTGAAATCACCAAACATACCTGGATTATTTTCTGGGAAAATAATGTCGTCCATATATAAGCACACGATTATGATATCTCCTTGTTTATTTTTCTTCGTGTACAACGCATGCTCATACGGGCTTTTCACAAATCGATTCTTTTGAAAGTACTTATCTATTCTTGTATTCCAAGCCCTCGGAGCTTGCTTCAATCCATAAAGAGCTTTCTTCAGTTGGTAGACTTTGTCTTCCTGACCTTTCTTGAG
Organism: Erythroxylum citrifolium; assembly: GCA_026284465.1. Classification (NCBI taxonomy): domain Eukaryota; kingdom Viridiplantae; phylum Streptophyta; class Magnoliopsida; order Malpighiales; family Erythroxylaceae; genus Erythroxylum; species Erythroxylum citrifolium. Next base: position 8,528,357 of record JANKOE010000204.1, read on the forward strand.
ATATCCAGGTGGTTGTTTAATATAAACTTTTTCTTTTAAGTAGTCATTCAGAAAAGCTGACTTCACATCCATCTGGTAAATCTTCCATTTGTTTTGTGCTGCAAGTGCTATGAGAAGTCTGATTGTATCAGCTCTTGCAACTGGAGCAAATACTTCTTCATAATCAATTCCATATTTCTGTTTATAGTCTTTTGCGACTAATCTTGCCTTTTATTTTTCTACCTTTCCTTCTTGATTGGTTTTTGTCTTATATACCCACTTAGCTCCGATTGGTTTATGTCCTTTTGGAAGACTGATCAATTCCTATGTATCATTTCTTTGGATGGCACCAATTTCTTCATCCATGGCTTTTTCTCACTTTTTGTCTCCAGCAGCTTCTTCGTATGTCACCGAATCACTTGCAGCCATTAGACAAAATAATGAATAGTCAAATGATTTTATTCGTTCAGTAGCATCATAAAGATCACTAAGATTTCTTATTTTAATTGGTGCTCCCCTTGAATTGTTGTTGCTACTGCTGCTACTTGGCGTTGACGATGTTGATGCAAGTGTTGTTGGTGGACTTTGTGGAGGAGAATGATCATTTTGTTGTTCTTGTAAATCCAGATTATTATCATCTTCATCATCAAAAAATATTCCTTGACATCTTTGTGGAGGAGAATGATCATTTTGTTCTTCTTTGCTCCATCTCCAATAGTCTGCTTCATCAAACTTAACATCTCTTGAGATGATCACTTTCTTGGTTAAGGGGTTGTATAATTTATACGCTTTCCTCTTGTTGTCGTAGCCAATGAATATGCATTTCTCCCCTTTATCATCTAACTTCTTTCTTTTTTGGTCAGGAATATGGGCATATGCAATGCACCCAAAAATTCTGAGATGTTTAACACCCGTTTGCTTATGCTCCACTCTTCATTGGGTGTCATAAATCTGATGCTTTTAGTTAGACAACAATTCAGCAAATAAACTGCACATACAACAGCTTCAACCCACAAATTCTTTGGTAAATGCTTTTCCTTCAACATGCTCCTTGTCATATCAATAATTGTACGATTCTTTCTTTCAGCTACACCATTTTGTTGTGGTGTATATCTTGCTGTCAGCTGATGAATGACTCCATGCTTCTTACAAAAATTCTCAAACAATTTTGAGGTGTACTCGCCTCTTCTATAGGATTCGATTATCTTTAGATATTGTCCACTTTATTTTTCAACCATCTCTTTGAACTCTTTGAACTTATCAAGAGCCTCTGATTTTCTTTCAAAATATACATCCAACATTTTCCTCCAGCTGAAATCATTAATAAAAGTTAAATAGTACGTATTTCCTCCAGCTGATGGCATGTCAAATGGACCAGCAATATCTGTATAGATAATCTCTAGTGGCCTTCTGGCTCTCTATGATTTTCCAGTTTCAAACTGTTGTTTGTATTGCTTTTCTTTAATGCAGGTTTCACACAACTGCTTTGGTTGATCAATTTCTGGTAATCCGTTCTCCATTTTTGTCTTTGATAATAATTTTAGTCCGGTAAAACTGAGATGACCGAACCTCAAATGCCACAACCAGGATTCATCTTTGATGACTAACTTCATGCAATTTATCAACTCATTTTGTACGTCAAATGTGAAAAGACGATTCTTTGTCATCTACCAATTCTCCCTTCTTATTCCAGATGGTGAGATATCCATTTTTCAATAATATGACATATTTCTTTTCTAAGAGTTGACAGAGGTTGATGATGTTGCTTTTCAAAGCAGGCATATAATAGATATCAGGAATATATTTCTTTTCTCCATTTTTCAAAGTAATTATGATTTTACCTTTACCTTTGATCGGAATCTTTGTTGAATCATCGAATGTAACTTCACCACGAACTGTCTCATCCATGTTTGTGAGCAACTCTTTATGACCACACATATGGTTGCTAGCACCAGTGTCTAGATACCAAACATTATTATTGCTTTGCTCATTTACTCGTAATGAGAGAAGAATAACATCGTTATCTTTCTTGGCTTCTACTGCTGCAAAATGACTTCTTTCTTGTGCCTCAAGATTTGATCTGCACTCGTAACTAAAATGACCATATTTATTGCAATTAAAACACTGCACTTAAGATTTATCTCTTCTTTGTTGAAATTTCCTCGATCTCTGTCTCTATAACCTCTTCCATGACCATATGTCAGATTTCCTTCTTTTGTATTTTCTCTTTCAAAAAATTGTCAGCCACGTCCACGTCCGCCTCGGTTGCTCTATCGACCACGTCCCACTTGGTAGCCACCTCTGTAGCCACCTTAACTTTCTTTGTCCTGTCTTTGGCTACTGCTTGCTTGATTTTCACCAATTGATAGTTTGCTTTGCAAGACTTTCTCCAAGTCGCTAGTATTATCATTTCAATTCATTCTTTGTTCATGTGCTTGGAGAGAACCAACGAGTTCATCAATCGAAAGTTCTGACAAATCTTTCAATTCTTTAATTGTGATGACGACGTAATCAAATTTGCGTGTAAGCAAACACAAAAGCTTTTCCATTACTTGAACATCGTCTAGAGTTTTACCGTTTCTTTTCATTTCATTAGCCACCATTTTTAAACGAGTGACATAATCACCAATATTTTCTGAACTTTTCATTTTTAGCATCTCGAACTTAGCTCTAAGTGATTGAAGATGTACCTTTTTAGCTTTTTTGGCTCCTTGGAAAGATTTCTGCATAATCTCCCATGCTTCCTTTGAAGTCTTTGCAGCTGAGATTTTCTTAAACATGGGTTCGTCAACACTTTGAAATATAAAGAACAAAGCCTTCTTGTATTTCTTTCGATTTTCTTTCAATGTCTTTTTTCAGCATTCGATAAGGCTGCTTCGGCAACTGCATCTACGGGCTTAGTATATCCATATTCAATAATGTCCCATAAATCATAAGAGCCAAGCATCATCCTCATCTAGATGCTCTAATTCCCATAATTTGTCTTTGTCAATTTCGGAATTTGAGGCTGGATCAAGTTGGCCATTGCTTCACCAATGTACGAACAATCAAACCTTGGCTTTGATACCACTTATTGGAAGCTTGATGGGATCTAAATAAAATCTAAAAAACAAACAAAAAATTTCCTTCTTTTTCAAGAGCTACGACTCTATTTTTTCCTTCCTCACACGTTGCACACTCCTTTTTCACACAATATACTACTGCACGTTTTTATTTCACTTCATTCACTTAAAGTACAAGAGATGGGAGCTGGCCATTATATAGGCATACTAAACCGACATTGGACAATTAGTAATAAAGGGAAATGACATGTGTCCTCATATGTGTCCTTAAATATAACAACTTTGGCACCTACAATTCTAAACTATTAAGCAACTATTTGGAGCCTCACATGTTGATCTCCAAATGTCCAAAAGAGAGTTTGCTTTCTAATAGAACGGGGGTTGTGTTTGCTTTTACTCCAAAATTTGGTTCTTTGAAATGTAGTTTTGGTTCTGATGGGCTTTTTTTATTCAATTAACAAGTATGGAGTATGCTAAATTTAGGTGAAAGATCAGAAGAAGATCCATATAATGAAAATGTTAATTACATTAACTAGCAAGGATCTTCCGCAAATGACATTCTTGAGCTAGTAAGTGGCCAAAACCTTGTAAATAGCATGTTCTCTCATAATTACTGGAGTGATCATTGTGACAGTTTGGATAATCCTGTGACCGTGAAAGTGCAACCATTCCATGGCTCGAGCCAAGGCCAATTGCTTGAGCATGTCCTGAGAAATCATACATATCATACCTCACAAAAGACAAAGCATTGAACGACTCATTTGTTAGATATTTTCTCATTTGGTGGAGAACACTTAATTTTATTTTAACAGTTTTGATAACTTATGTTTAAACTAATCATATTTCATCCTGAAAAAGATAAAAAAAGATGTGGCTCAATAAAGGATCTAGGTTAATAGATCAAAGTTTAGAAGAAAAATAGATCCCGATTAGTGTGGATCAAACTCGTATCAAACCTGTAACGGGGAAGTCTGATATGCATGTTATATATAAAAGGTTTAAGTCTCCTGTAGTTGCTAATAGAAATCGTGAATGAATGGTTACTCTGACACATTCAGAGGTTCACATATTTAAAAAGCTACCGAAAGGCTTTAACGTGTCTTGGTGAGTAGATTCCGTGAAGGTTCCGGTGGATTCGTGCTCATTTTTGTTTCAGAAAGCTCCTTCGAAAGTTATATAACCGAAATAAGGTATTTCCACATTTCTTCGTTATTTCCCTTTCACGTTCGATCCAGAATACATAAACAAGGCTCATGTTACGTATTACAGGTGGTATTAAAGCGGTTACATAATCAAGTGGTTAAAAATGAAGATTTTTCAGTTTTTTTCCATAAGGGTTTCAAAGAATAAAGTTATATATTATACGTGGTATTAAAGCGGTTACGTGATCAGGTAGTTAAAAACGAAGATTTTTTGGTTTTTCTCCACAAGGGTTTCAGAAAATAAAGTTCTGTTTTTCGATTTTGTCTTGCATACTGATGCTTGAATTTATGCGTCGTATGGTTAGCATTGAAAAACAAGTTGAAAACTAGCTTCGGAGAGCGAAAATCACACTTAAAACTCGTCAAAATTTGTCTATCTCTGGTGAGGAGAGAGAAAGCGATGGGGGCGCACAGTATCGCCACTGAGGCGATATGTGCCAGACAGTTGGTGGATGCGTGGTTGGCCGAGGTGCTGACACGTGTTGGCGCACACGGGGCACGCACTAAAGGCGATGGGAGTGTGGCGAGCGTAAGACACGTGTAGAATTCCTGTAAAGATACCCTGAGTTATTTTGGATCAGTTTCTAGATCTGAGGAATTCATAAAGTGAGTTTTTTTTTCTAGATTTATTACATTGCTAATAAATAAGATTTAACTCTAAAAAAAGGAAATAAGACATTCTAAAGCTATTTTTGAGTAAATTTTCATGCTTTGAACTTGACATGAGGGAGATAATTGAGGTTTTTGTATCTTGTGTGATAGGCTCAGTGTTCAATAATGCACGATAGTTGCTCTGATTGAGATTTTTTGCGACAAAAATCTTATTTCAATACTGTGAGTGATCTTATTGATACACAAATCTCGGTTCTTTTCTGCTTTTATATTCAAAAATATTCCTAAATATATTCAACCAATTGGCTTGGATTGTTAGTTATTTAATTTTTGAATAATTATTCTTGAGTTTTCATAAGTATTGTTTGCAAAAAGTTGCAATGTTTGCTTTGCACCTAAGTTCCATAACACATCATCCCTTCAAGTTCTTCTTAGACTTTCAAAGCTCTATCTAACATTTCTCTATAATATCCAAAATTAATGCTTTTATGGCTTCCCATTAATTGTTTATCCATCTTTGTTTTGGAAAATTATTGGCTTTGTTACAGATTCTGTGAGCCTCTGATAGAATCTTATGACAATAAAGGGGCATATGAAGTGAATAATTATTTTGGGATGCTAATAGAAAAACAGAGTACTAGGAATGATGAAGTTGTGTGTGTAATCAAGTGGAAAATCTCCAAATCCCATAAAGGTGCACGTGTGTTGAGGAAGTTGTTCTCCCTGTTTATCAAAGAGATTGTTGAGGGAATGGTAGGTTACGCTTGTTTTTTAACTATCATGTCAAAGATGCTCTCTGATGATGGTAACCAGGAACTTGAAGATTTTAAAATTACCATATTAGGGATGTTGGGAACTTATGGATTTGAAAGAGAAATTCTGGTACTCATTAATAGTTTCAAACAAGTGGTTTAGTTACTGGCTTTGCTCTCTGCATGACACTGTTCAACCATTTCTTTTTATGTTACTATTTTTTGAAGTGAATCACACGTTAATACATAGATAATCAATGCACAAGGAGGGGGGGTTGAATTGTGTCAACTTTTTCGTTAATTCCTTCTTGGAGAAAACTTAATGATTTGAATACAAAATTGTTCGGTTCAAAATTACTATCACTTTTGTTTATAAACGTTTCTAAAAAAAACTTACGTATGTGAGTTATTAAAAATCACAGTAATGCAATAGAGAGAGTTAAGAGAGTGTGACACAGTAATTTTTATACTGGTTCACCCAAACCGTGGGCTACGTCAAGTCCTCAGATAACCTTCTGAGATTTCACTATCTCTCGAACGCTTACAAGTATTCTTTTAGCTGAGCCTCTTCAGGTCTCTTTACAGTCAGTATTCTTTTATACTTAGCCTCCTAAGGCTATCTGTAACACTTTCAAACTTGAAAGAAGTATAGAGCTTGTTACAGAAAATATTGCTCTTGCAATGATCGCACAGAATAATAGATCTCAAAATTCTAACATTCAAAACGTTATTTCACTCTTCAATCTTGACTCATATTTATAGTCGAGTCTTTAACTACTTCTTGAGTAACTGCTTCTTGATTCTTTAAAAAAACGGTTAGTCAGTTGAGCTCTGTAACTAACTCAAACTGATGCTTCCGTCTTCTTTTAGCTTCGTCTGCTTTTACTTCTATGCTTCCGTCTGCTTTTACTTCTATGCTTTCGCCTGCTTTTCTTCGAATAGCTTCCGTCTGCTTTTTCATTCGTCTGATTTTTACACAGCTTCCGTCTGCTTTTTATTCAAACTTTCATCTGCTTTTTGTGCGTCTGTATTTTATCTTCCTCTGCTTTTTATTCCGTCTTCTTTTCTTCAAATATCTTTCGTCTGCTTTTGTTCTAAGCTTTCGTCTGTCTTCTAATCTTTCATCTGCTTTTTGTTAATATTCTCCGTCTGCTTTTCATTTTGTCCTTCTGCTTTTCATTTTTTCTTCTTTTTGTTTATCATCAAAATTATTAAACACGTAAAGTCAATTTTGACTTAACAGGAATAACATTAATAAGTGAATTATTGGTATTAAAGTACCAAAGACATACGTCTAATGGAGATGAAGTGGTTCATATGATTAAATTTGTGATTCAAAAATAGGAGTAAAGTGTATCTAGTAAAAGTGAATGAGAAATGAGTTAGTATGAAAGCAAATGATGCTAAAAATGAGAATGTGATAAAATGTAAAATTTGATAATATACCCGAGATTGTCATGAACATGCATTGTACATATTTCATATCCACACGTGTGCATAAATGAATGCTTATAATTATGCAAAGTTATTAATGTGGGAGTGCAATGTGTATATTGCATAATTTGATTGTGTATGATAAACGTCCGCATTTAGACGTTTCCATAACTGTGAAGCCAATGCTAATCTGGAGCGTACTATGAGTAGACCTAGATGGTCTTACCTTATTGTTTGTTTTGTTTATGTTATGACTTGAGTGATTATGAATGAGATGTGAATTGATTTTGTGATTCTAGACAGTGAAGGTCCGAGGTTTCTGATGCTTAAATGTAATATTGAAGTGCTAATTGTATGTGAATGTGAACAACTAAATGCTTCATGACATGAATGCATGATCACAAAGTGTTTCTCAACATAAATGTTGAATACCAGACTAAGGTCCGATGATATGTGAAAGTGAATAAGTGATCATATGTGATTGATACATTTCACTACATGAATGCATGAAAGATAAAGGCAGTTGTGACCATAGTAGTCAACATGAAAATAGCCTTAAGCTTAGTTATGCACATCAAAGCCTCAAGCTCAACGTCTAATGAGCCTAATATCCCAACAGATACGAGATAGTTATCAATGAGCCTGGTATCCACAACAGATACAGGATAGTTTAGGCACTCGGTCACAGTAAAATAACAAATGGAAAATGGGTCTCATGTGTACTGCATATGTATGATATGAATGATTATAATATGTTGAATGTAAAACGTGAAATGATTGATTAAGTGTAAGTGATCCAATGTGATTATTAGATGAATTATATGAATTACGTGTTATGTGACTGGGTGAGCCATCGATGATGGTCACTCACTGAGTTCACAAAACTCACCCAAAATTTGCAATTATTTTTCAGGATTTGAAAAATACCCGGTTCGGTAAACGAGAGTATAATTACTGCATACAAGGGAAAGCTAGAAGTCGGGATCAGTTTGCGTCTGCCTTGTGTCTTTTTCTTTTTGCACTGGACTGTATTTTCCGCAAAGTATTGTAATTAGGGTATTGGAATATATTTTGATGTGTATAACTTATCGATTGGAAAAAGGTTTGTAAAAGAGATTGGTCATAGTGTAATGTGATTTGTTTTTTTTAATGTGCAAATCGAAATTCTAGTATGTGAAAAACAAAATTGGCAACTGCTATAAATGGAAATGTTTCTGAATAAGAGTGGGCCCAAAGTTGCGATTATTGATTTTTCACATATGCTTGGAAAAAAAAAGTTTTATACTAAGTTTTTGACGAACTAAGCGATGTAGCACGCCACTCTCGCAGGGCACGGACTCGGATATCACCATCGATGTCAGGTTCGGGTCATGCGGGAGTGGGGTGTTACATCATTAATTCTCCATCTTGATGCTCCACACTGGGGACAACTTTCCAAGACCCTATACTCTTTCCAAAATAGGGAACAATCGTACTTACATGCATGTATCGACACATAACCCAAACCCAGGCTCTATAGAAATTGATTTGCTTCATTATAGGACTTCAGCAAAGATTTACAATTAGGTAATACATCCCTCAGCAGAGCAAGTAATATGTCAAATGACTTATTGCTCCACTTGTTGTATACTTTCTAAGTGAAGCAACTTTATTAAAAACTACAACTTTGAAAAGTTTGTATATCCAAGGTACAACTCTTCAAATCTATAAGGAATTGCCGCATTGCTGCACCACAGTGCGGTCTACATTACTGCACCAGCTAAGACATCTGCAGAAAAATTAGCTTTCCTTTACACATACTAATATGTAGATTTTGTATTATTATTTGATAAACTATATGGAGAACTAGGGAGAGAGTAATCAAAAATCAAACTCACACAACAAACTTAATAAACACATCATAAACAGAAAAAGTATTTGAGAGATAACTCTTAACTTTATTTAACTCATCAACAAATATACACATAGGGTATTTATGCACACATAAAAGTCATAAAACAAATTTCCCACTTTTAAAGACTCTTACTTGTATGCTTAATGAGGTAGTTCGACACTTTTCATCAAAGGTCTCAATAAATAGAAACATACAATCACCTAATACACATTATGTTGGGACCTGATCTCGAAAACCGGACCCCAACTAGAAAAGCGAAAAACGAAACAGAAGGCGAAACAAATTCTTAAGGAGCCAAAGAATTCAACAGGCTTAGGAAACAAACGCAAAACGAACGAAATTGAAAGCAAACGAAAGCGGAAGCAACCAATCGAAAGCAAAGCGAATTCAAATCGAACTAATACGAATTCCGACATTCGCGAATTCAAATCGAACCTAAACCCTAAACCTTAGACCTAAACCAATCCGAATCGGTCTAAAATTTTTTTCTTTTTCTTTTTCTAACAAATTTTATTCATTTTCACACAAAGCAATTTGATTTCTCCTTCGGAAAAATCATCCTTAATCCAAAACTCAAATCCTAAGATTAATCTTATTCCATCATATCACATCAATTACACAATTTGACAAAAATTCGGCAGCACAACGGCTGTATTCTATACAACCCAAAAATCTCCAAATAGTTTAAACGCACTTCTATAAGTCCAAATCAAAACACACAAGTCCTCGGACCTCCTGTCCGGAAATTCCCATCATATATAGCACAAACCTATACCTAAAACATTTCAATAAATCTCAACTATCAAACATCATCGGACCTCCCGTCTGGAATCCAAAACACAATCAAAATGCATTCATATACAGTCACAATCATATCTCAATTTATAATCATATGTAATTGCCATTCATATACACCTCAAATCAAATACACAAGTCCATAATGTACTTACATATTCCAATTCCATAATCATACACGAACTCAAATCCACACATAAATTCCTAATTTATATACATCATGAATTAAAAGCTTAAAAACATAAATGGCTTTCCAAGCCATATACAAAAATCCAATACTAGAATAAAAAATACACGCTCTGCAAAAATCGAACAAAACGTCTTAACATTCTTTCATCCGATCTCCTGCTCGAATACCTGGAGATGGGGATGAAAGGGGGTGAGCTAAAATAGCTCGTGGATAACATATTTATAAATCGAAAAATAAGCAAAAATCATTTTTCACAAAACTTTGCCAAAATGCTTATTTTTCAAGCTTTTCAACTTTTCAAACATTTCTAACAATTTTAAAAACTTCTCGAATGAAGACCTCAATTTCTCATTTTTCAAACTTCACAAATTCTTTTTCGCAAATCACGAACAATTTCAAAACATGAATGCAGCACATAAAAATGCATCACAAAGTAAACAAATCAAAACACATAATATATCAAACGGTTTGGGTTGGACCAAAACGGAACGTACTGCACATTCCCGCATAGTGGTTCTGTGCAGCCGTGAACAGAACGTACTACACCATCCCGCATAGCGGTCCAGTGTAGCCGTGAACTTATGGGAGTTCGAAATCGAAGCTCCAGTACCACTAGCGGGCAGGCGGAAGAAGCCTTTAAAAACGAAATAGTGCACTGACTCATACCTAAGGGACCTAACCAAACCCACATAACACATTTTCATGCTTAACAAATCGTATTGCCCGAAGGCATCTTTCGAAAATTCAAAATTTTCATGTCATGCCAAAATTAAGCATAATGTGACATATCTTTCACATATCAAAACTCTTAGTTCACACAAATTTCATTTACTACGTTCAATCTCAAATCATATCACAATTTTTCGGAACACAAAGGATGCAACAATTTGGCACAAAAATCAAATTCTTTAGTCATTTTAAAACACAAAGAATGCATAGATCATATCAATTTCTTTGAAACATAATTCACATACCTTCAAATTCACAATGCACATTTATCATCCAAAATTCATGTAGCAATTTCACCTTTTATTCAAAAAAATAAAAATCACTAATCATTATAATTTCTTAAATCAATTTTCAAAATCATATCTCTTCTTGATTTTTCGAAAATATAAATAAAAATTTCTTTAAATAATTCAAACATCATGAATAACAATTTCTTAAATCAATTTTCAAAATCATTAGAAATAATAAATCTAACCTTCGTACAATTTTCATAATTTTTGAAATTTTCTTTATTAATCGAACATTCAAAACTTGTAACAATTCTTAAAAATATTGGGAATTAAAAATTGCACTTTCGTAAATCATTGAACATATAACAAATTTCTACAATTATTCAAAAAGTAAGGAATTTAATCATACGAAAATCATAATTTTCAAACATTTACATAACCACTATTTTATAAACAAATTCAAAATTATTTGGAAATCATAACTTTTCTTTATAAACACTTCGAAAAATATTCGAAAATCATAATTCTTCAAACCTTTACATAACCAATATTTTTATAAACACTTCCAAAAATATTCGGAAATTATAATTCTTCAAACCTTTACATAAACAATATTTTTATAAACAATTCCAAACGTACTCGGAGATCATAATTTTTCAAACATTGGCATAAACAGTATTTTATAAACAATTTCAAAAGTATTCAAAAATCTTAATTTTTCAAACATTTATATAAACAATAATTTATAAATAATTCCAAAAGCAATAAATTTAATCATTCAATCCCTAAAATTTCTCAATTATCAAGATCAAAGAATGCAACTTTTTTTTTCAAAATTTATCAATTCATTCATAAATAAAGAACTTCAGAAATTTCATCAATTTATGAAATCAATTAAGACAATGAATTTAACCTTTGTAACAATTTTCCAAAATCATTTGAAAACAATAAAAATCGAAAATACTTTCTTTCTTGATTTTTCGAAAATATAAACAATAAACTTTCAAAACATTTCTCTTCTAGATTTTTCAAAATCAAACAAGCAATCATTCAATTTCATCAAAATATCTAAAACAATATTTTTAACTATTCAAAAAAAATAAATTAAAATCCCTTTTACTTTCTTAATTTCTCAAGAACACACACAAAGCTTATAATTCCAAAAATAAACATGGTACCCACCTTAAATCCATGCTAGAAACTTGTCCATAGTTTCAATTTCTCCATCCTCACGCAAATCCCTAAATCAAGAACAAAAATTCCTAATTTAAAATCATCCGAAATTGAACATCATCATAGCATAATCTCTTAAATTAACTTTAGAAAATTCAATCCCGTAACATTCCCAAGATATCTAAGCCAAAAACTCACTAAAAGATCAAAGATCAAGATTATATCTTACCTTAAACTCTTCATAAATTTTGGATTTCCTTGGCTCATCATGGAGCTCTCATGCTCTTCCATCCTTTCCCTCTTAAAGAATCATCAAAAACCCCTTGGAATCCCATAAAAATCGAGCCCTAGCTTCACTCTTCTTCTCCTTCTTCTTCTCTCACCGACGCACCACTCTTCTCCTTCTCTCTTCTTCTTTTCTTTCTTTCTTTTTTTCTAAGTATCATGTTTCACTCTTAAAGAAATGACAACCCTTCTCTTCTTCTTTTTAATGACTATAAAATGACTATCATGCCCTTCCTTACATGCCTAAAACCTTTTCTGGCAGGATTGGAGATGGTATGTCTACCCTTTTCTGGCAGGATCCTTGGCACCCTAGCGGTATTCTGCAGTCCTTGTCTAC
>JANKOE010000204.1:8541130-8567802 GCA_026284465.1 Erythroxylum citrifolium
GGTTGGATTCCGGACGGGAGGTCCGATGTTGCTCTGTGTTGTTGGGTTGTGATATTAGAAGTGAGTTTCTCTTGTTTTAAATTTTTGGGCTGTCAAAATACAGCCGTTATGCTGCCGAAATTTCGGTAAAATGGGTTTAAAGAAATGAGTTTGAGGATTTATATGAATGTATAAGAAAATAATTAAGAATTGAGTTTTGCATGAGGGTTAGTTTCCTAGAAAGGGAAATCTGTATGGTTTTGTTTAATATGAGAACGGAAGTGCGATGATGTATAAGATGAGAAAAAAGAAAAAAAAATTACACCGATTTCGGAATGGATAAGTCTGAAGTTTCCAACGCGACGCTTTGCTAAGATATTCGTTCTCGGTTGTCGGACACATTTGTTTCAGTTTGTATGGATTTCGATTCGCTTCCGTTTTGTTTTCGCTTCCGATTTGATTTGTTTGCTTTGATTCTGTCAAGTTTGTGCTTCGAGGTTGGGATTCGGAAACGGGTCCCAATACCATGGTACTCTCGCACCTCCATCTACATTTAATTTCAAATAACCTCACATCAAAGGTTGCCATAGCATGTTCCATTCTAGCGGCAGATCAGTTAGAGTAAGAGAGCTTACCTGGTTGATGACATGAATTTCGAAAACTCTATTCATAATATCTCCGACTTGTACAAGTGGGAGCGAGTCCTTCTTGTTGGAAAAGATGCATCTTCCGTCCTGTCCATATGCTCCACGCAACAACCCCAAAACAAATGTCCCAATCATTGGAGCCACAAAAACCTAACTGATTTCACAGATTCTTGAGCCAAACTGGGAAAGGCAAGGAGAAAAATTCAGTATAGTAAATCACCGGTATAATCTGATTCCACACCAAGCGCGCCCATCTATAATCCCTAATAGCATGAATTAACATCTTCTCTCCCTCCTCACATCGTGGGCATCGAGAATCCTAGGTAACATGCCGCCGAGCTAACTCCCTGCGTGTAAGTAGGCTACCCTTTGCTATTAACCAGAGAAAAAATTGAATTCGCGCTGGACCCCTCCACTTCCAAATACATGTCTACTCGTTGCTGCTTGTGTGTTCATCATTCGCTATTAAGACTTCATATGCTGAGTTCATTGAGAAAAGGCCATTTGCATAGTGTTGCCAATAAAATGGGTCAACTCTGTCCCCAAAAATAAGCCCTGACCATAGGCTATATTCAGAAGGATGTCAGGAGGAAGCCATCATTTAAACTGGCACCATAGCCAACGCCCATTAGAGTGCACAAACTCACTTACTAGCTTCGTCAACATGGTTTATAGAAGGACGCCAAGCACATAGTCAGTCAGAGGGTTCTCATGGATTGACCACCGATTAGTCTAGAATCTAGCAAGATGGCCATTACTGATAGTCCAAGCTAAGCCATCATGAAGTTTGTCTCACACGGTGCTTATTGCTTTCCATAAAGGATAACTTATCTTCTTAATCACACACGACATAACAACCTGAAGTCTGTATTTTTCCCTTAAAGCCTGAACCCACAGCTTGTCTGTGGAATGGATTATCTGCCAACCAACTTTCATAAGATAGGTGTCATTCATTGCACGAAGCTTCCGGACTCCCAATCCGCCACAAATCATCCCACGCCACTTAATTTAGCTTGCGAGTGTAGTTACAAGAACCCCAAACATGTTGCTCAATTTCATCACAAATATAATATGGCAATTTAGTTGTTTGCATGGCAAAGAAAAGGGGGCTCTGCAGCACCGTTGTGGCTAACGTAACGTTGTCTGCCAATGAAAGGCTAGAAATAGTCCAACCCAATAGCCACTTCTAATCTTTCTCCAAAATGTCTGCATATGTTCTCCTGGTAATCTGACTATGTAGGATCGGCATACCCAAGTAACGACGTAGATTATCAGTGGCCTGTACATCGAGTCTTGTGGTCAGCTGCGCTTGTACTTGCTTTGACATTTTCCTGGAATAAAAACACTACCGTTTTGGTTACATTGATTCCTTGCCTAGATTGAGATCAAAAGTCCTCTACCAGTTGCTTGACAAACCGTACTTCTACATGTAGCCTTCCGCAAATAGTAGATCATTAGCAAAAAAAGATAAGATATGGGAGGGTTCTGACCGTTAAATCAAAAGAAAAGTCACTATCCCTGGTCTACAGCCCGAACAATGTCTTGGGCCAATCTCTCAATGCAGAGCACAAAAAGATATGGCGAAAGAGGATCACCTTGACGGATGCCTTACCCCAAAGCAAATGACTCAAAGACTTCGCCATTGGTTATAATTCATATACTTGTTGACATCATATACTCCATAATTAGATGGATCAAATCAACTGGGATTCTCGCTTGTCGTAAAGTGTCGTGAAGACAATCCCATGAAAGCAAATCATACGCTTTTTCCAAATCCACTTTTATCGCCATAAAACCCTTTCACCCAGTGATTTGTTGCATAGTGTGGATGACTTCTCGAGCCAGGATGATATTATTTGTGATTTGTCTTCCTAGCACAAGCACTAGTCCTATAATTGATGGAAGCACTCCTTTTAATCAATTGACAACCACCTTGTAAGAACATTAGAAAGACTGATGGGTCAAAACAAATGAAAAGCTGATGCCATCTAGTCTAGGTGCCTTCATTGATTTCATGCCGAAAACAGCACTCCAGATTTCCTCATTGGTGATCAGCTCCCTCAGCTTTGCTAGCGTAGTATCCTCTATAACAGGGAATAGACTGACCCTTCCACCCGGGAAAGTGACATTGTTATTCAGAGTATATATATTGAGAAAGTGCTCCAGGATATCTCAAAGAGAGCAATTTTTGTGGAGCAACGTGTGGTGAAAATAAGAGATTTTCTGATCTCCATGTGAAATCCGTTTTACACGAGATTTCTATTTCCAGAACATTATCTAACTCCCGTTGCAGTACAACTTTCAACATATCAAGATGGGGTGTCCTGTGCATAGCCAGAGCACATTGGACACCTCCCAACTGACGCATCAATATTGTTTTCGACAAAAAATATTACTAAACACTTTAGCTTTCCATTGAGAGACTTCACCAACATATGTAGTCATGTTGTTGGAGAGGTTGCCATTAACATTCCAAACTGTTCTTAGAAAACTCATAAAGCGACTGTTTAGCAACCAAGGAGCGAGAAACTGGAATCGCCTTGGGGAGTGACTTGGAATCTGCTTAGTCAAGAGTCGAGTAAGAATGGGACAATGATCAGAGCCCACGTGCAGAATGTGGATGACAGCGGTATGAAGAAAACGATCAAGGATTGAAACATTGTTCATTGCTCTATCTAGCTGTTCACGAACCCGACCTCTTGCCCAGGTAAATTGTTAGCCCTGAAACCTAAGATCCAACATCCGTGCATTGAAGAACCACTCCTGAAAGAAACGACACGCTCCCTTTTTGGACAAACCCCTTATTTTTTTAGAGTCATGCAAAATGCAATTAAGTCGCCACTAACCAGCCATTACCTAAAAAGGGGACTACCCAAGTGAAGCAAATTCGGCCAAAGGTTCTTATGAGCCTGAGGTTGCAGACTTGCATAGACGATCATTAGAAAAATCTTGGGCGTGCCTGCCTCCACCACGAGATGAATATATTGAAAGTGATTTTCAAGGATTCTGACGCAATAATTATCTTGCCAAAGAAGCCAAATGCCACCAACATACTCATCTGCTTCAATTTTATGGGAGCGAGCAAAGCTGCTTCGTAGGATGACTGCATCAGCTTCCCCTCTAGAAACATGAGGTTCCAACAAAGCAACAAGATCGGGGTGATACAAATTACAAGATTACGAAGATGCCGTCGAAAGGTTAGGATGCCGCTCATTAACAATTCCACATTATACAACTAAAATCCATAAAGGGTCCAGTTTATGACTCCATAGCCATAGTCTCTGCAGGTCCCCTTGCGACCTCTCTAAATGTTGCAGCAACAATAGTCAAATCACCGGACGAGCCCGGATCAGTGGTCATTTCCTCATCCGCAGCATTAGCGATGGCCAAATTGATCGATTGTGGAGAAAGCTGTGAAGAATGAAGAGGAAGATCCGGAGGGATGTTTTCCATGTTAGTGCCATGCCAGAGATCAGCTTTGGACGCACGATTAGTGGTTTTGCTAGAGCTTGGTATGTCCAAAGGTGGGGAATGGTGTGGCGTTTGGTTTTTTGTGAGGTGTGATAAGATAACCACTGAGTGTTTTTTGGGGTTTAAAGTGGTGGTGGATTTTTCTGCAATGCAGTAGCTGCATGAGTAGCTTGGATACCTTGAGTGTGATGGGTTGGTGTCGTTGCACATGAGGGGGCATTAATATTAGGTGCTAACATATTATCAGGCGTTGTACCTGTATGGGACTCTTTCGTAGTAGTGGTTCTACGAAGTCCACTGTTGAAAGACCTAGTCTAGTGTTGTGGGATCGGCTGAGACTGGTTCGGAAGCTTGTTTTTGGTCTGTGGATTTCCCTATAGAATTCCTTCCCAAAGCTTATCATCATGAGTTGCGATCACATCAAATTTTGTGATCAGATCAAATCGTGACCCATGCCCTCTAAATTTACCTCCATTTTTCAACACCAGCCTTTGCGAAACCAAGACAATCTTCTTCTAAGCTCGACCCTTTCTCGGGGTTGTATTGAGACTACGCAAGAGCCACCATACCAATCGTCGATCCTACCTTCTCAATGGCTATAGCAGCCGCTCCACTATCTTGATGTACATTACTAGTGTCGCCCCCTGGTGAACATGGTCTGGGCAAGCATTAACCAAATGTCCAAATTTCCCACACTGAAAGCAGATGGCAGGCAAGCCTTCATACTCCACCTGGATAAGCCCTCCATCCACCATAATTTGTGACATTAAAGGCCTGCTAAGATCAAGTTCAACAGCTATGCGAGCATATTTGCCTCTCGAAGCATTCTTAGTCGAATAATCTATCATAATGACGTTGTCAATTAAGCAACTGATTGTTAATATTAAAGGATGCTTTAATGATAGTACTTAAGTGTAAAACCCAGCAACCGAACCCAAGCAACAACACTTCGAAAGACATGGTCCTCCCCTCGAAAGTCCCGCGTCCATGATTGGGTTGTGATATAATTCCCAAGAACAGTCTACGGGCCTCCCAGTAAGAAATACTGTAGATCTTTTTCTCTGTTGAACTTAATCAGGAAGAAATCATTTGTCAGGTCGATGATCTTGTTGTCTCCCTTAGTTTTCTAGAGGGCTGACAGCTTGGAACAAAGGGTTGTGTATCCAATCTGACGCCTAAACAACTTCACGATAATGGTGTTCTTCCTGTTGAAAAGTGATTCAAATATCATGGAAGGTTAAATTAGTCTTTTTCTTTATAGTTGAATAAGTCATGTTTTAGTTTAGATAGAGTCCAGATCATGATTTAGTTTAGATAGAGTTTGGTACAAAGTGAGGATATGGTGTTAGTTTGTTGAGTATGTAGCCTATAAAAGGCACTGTTTCTACGTTGAATAAAGTATCTCTACAATGTCTTGTTTCGTTTTCTATTGTTCATGAGTTTCCTTATTTTATATTTGTTTTTTTTGTCCTTTATTCATAGCCAACACTTCCAAGGCTTCTTCAGCAGACATGAATCTTTGCGGAGAACTAAACCAAAGGAATAGGTCCCTTTTTGTTGATGATCACATCCTCATCCATTAGCTTCAGCGTGAGATCATCGTCCATTTGAGTCTAGTCCTCCAAGGTGCTCTTCTGTAAAAAGTGTCACGGAATGATCGTGAGAAGTGAGTCTCTTCATTCACGTTTTGAAACCGGAAGTGTTTTTTCTTAGTACTCCAGTCATCCTTTAACTATGGGGACAACACCTTGAGTTTGCCACTGGCATCCTCAGGATCAGACTCATCCATACACATACACCAGACGCAATATGTTTTGTTCCCAAAGTTGGTGTGTCCTCTATTCCGGTGCAATCCCAATCGTTCAATTTTTGTGGGCTCCATTTATTGAATGGATAAATTTTTATGGAACAAGTGATTTGTTCCCCATATGCAATTATTTAGAAGTAGACGAAGATTGAAGGAAACAATAGCGATGAGGATTGTAACTAGCACGGTGTTACCTTGGTTGGAAACAACATAACCATTGTTCAATAATAAAAAAAGTGATTTTCTTGTGATATTTTTATTATTTTTAAAATACTTTTTATTTAAAATTATAAAAATATTTTGTGATGTTAAGAAATATATTTTTAAATTTTACTAGACTTTGTTAAATTATTTTAACATATTATTAAATATGTAATAAAAATATTTTAATTTTGATATTAGTATAACAACAACAACATCAGCAATAACAACTTATTAGAAATCTCACTAACACGTGAGACCTGGAGAAGTCCAGTAGTACGAAGTCCGGAGAGATAGTAGTAATAAATTGTATTAAAATAATTTAATAGATATTTAATAAACGATTAAAATTAATTATTAAATTCATAATTATTTTAATCTAAATTTAACTTCCAATTTTACTAAATAATTTCATAAAGAGTTAGTAGAAGGATTAAAAGATACTTTCAATATTATGTTTTTAAATAATTTAAAATATTATGTTTTTAAATAATTTAAAATTATATATGGTTTTTTAAATAAAAAAATAAGTCCCCCCTCGACCAAAAAAATAAAAAAATAAGTCTATTTTTTGTTCTTTTACTCAAAAAAATTCTACTTTTCTTTTGCTTATTTTTCTAATACGAGTTACTTGTGGCCGGGTAAAGCCTGTCTTAGCAAGCTCAGTTCTCTCACACTCACACTTGTCAAATCAAGGACGGTTAGACTTTGCATTTTATATCTAAGCTGTTTAACCTGTCTACAGACACGACAGATAAGTTTGTAAGCATAAAATTATAGAAGAATTATATTATTGTCTACGAATAAATAATTTGATATTGTATGAGATTCTGTAATTGATTTGATGTTTCATAATGTCGTGCTTTTAACGCCATTCTCGTCAAACTTAAGGGAGGGATGTAGTTGAATGGGCGGGATTTATCTATCTTTAACTAAAAATTTGGGGGTTCAATCTTTGACTTTAAGTATGAAACAGCTTTAAAATTTTAGGTCGACTGTCCCACTCTATGAGGCGCCTACAAATTAACAAGAGGATTAGTCACTAAATCTGTCGATAAATACCCTAGGCTCGACCCAAAAAAAAGAAGCTATTATCTTAAGTTACAATGAGACCACCTCTCAACAAACATGGTGTAAAGTTTAGTAATTTAAGTTTAAATTTCTTAATAATGATCATTTTGGTCTTACTTATAATGAAAATCAATAGAAAAAATTAAATTAATTGAATTTTGAATTTGATTAAAATTTGAGAAACTTGGCTGAATAATTTAAATATGATTTAAAATTTTAAATTTAAAAGTCTAGAAAATTATATTTTGAACTCTTCAATCTGAACTTAAAATTATATTTCTTGTTGAATAAGAAATCTTTTTAAAAACTTTGATATTTAAAATTCTAGAAAAATATTCTTTCTAATTTTTAGTTATTTGTAAAAGTTTATTCTCTTAGACTTTGTTTTAAAAAAATAACAAATTACATTCCTTATGAACATTACACTTATTCTAATCAAATATTATTAATATGATGATTTAACCAAACTCTTAAGTTTAAACATAATTAATTAAATTTGATTAAAACTAGTAATTTATTATAATTATTTAAATTATTAATTTAAGTTAAAGAATTCGGACCAAGTTTAAGAATAGTAACATTTGATTAATCCATGTTTAATATCATATTATATATGTTTCGTCATTATTTTTTAACTGAAGTTTAAGAGAAGGATTTGTTTTAGAAAATTGAAAACTATATTTTTGAGAATTTTAAAAATGATGAGATTTCTTAAATAATCGATATAACTAAGTAATAAATATATTGTTAGAAAATGTATGGACTAATATAATTACAATATTAATTCCATATGCATAACTATTAATTGAATTGCCTAATGCTTGTTTAATAACCATAATGAGATGGTTAATAATTTACTAATTACATTTGAGGCACATAGTAGTATTCTAATAATTATATATTGGCTCATTAAACTATAGTTCATAACATTCCTAAAATAACATAATTAACATATTCTACCATTTAGGATAGAACAATCAAAGGTTGATCCCCAACCCCAAAAGCTCCTAGTCGCAGGCCCGACCACTGCTGGAGGATAGAACATGTTATAAGACATAACATATGATAAGATCGTGTAAAATATATGGTGTGTGGGTGTGAGAAAGAACATTGAGTCTTTAACCATTAGCTCTCTATTGCACGAAGCATTCTTGGTTGTTCATGTTTTTGTTAGGTTGTGAAAAATATAAAGGAATTACCGAGACTCTATCCCAAGCATTAGAGGTATGTCATTCTCATCGAGTTGTTATGCCCTAAATAAAACGTTGATCTTGGTTGTGTGACGTTGATAAATGCATCTGTTGTATTTAGCATATATTTGAGTAACAAGTCTCCTAAAATTCTTAACAATTTCATTGAAACATTATTAATGAACTTTTTTTTTTGTCTTAGACTGGGGTATCCACCAGCAGACTCAGTGGCTAATCCCCTTGCTAGTTTGTAAGCACCTCACAGGATGAGACAACTGACCCAAGAATTTAAGGCTGCTCCATACCCAAGACAATAGAAAATAAGATTTCATCAATTTTTTAAAATAAAAAATATAAATAATATTTTTAATTAAATTTAGGTCTAAACTATTTAAATTTAAGTTTAATTAAGATCTTATTATTTTAAATAAAATAATAATATTTTGTTTAAAAGAATTATACCCTCGGGTTAATCAGAATCAAAATTTAACTTAACCATTAAAAACACGTAAATTTAATTTTACGGGTGGCTAAAACCAAATTTGTTGTAGTTAGACCAAAACAACGCCATGCGACTTCATCCACTTTGCTCGTATCCTTTACCTAGACAACATGAGTGGCACACGAGCTTTTGTCCTGCGTGGCCACTTTCTTCCACTAGAGCGGGGCCTAAGTATCCAGCGTGGCCGTTTGTGGGCCCATTGCAAAAGAAAGACATGTTGAATGCCGCGTGGCTTTGGGTAATAACGAGACAAAAGTCTGTCAGTCCTAATGTAGCACGTGACTCTCAGGAGAAGCCTTTGGATCGGAGAGTTTTCCCACGTCTAACTGTGAAGAAGAACAAAAATCCTCCTCTCGGATGGTGTTGCTGTCATGGAACTAAACTAATGCCCACCTAATCCTCCTTTGTATTGTTCCTCCTTCACGCTTCTCTAGACAAGCAGTGACCTTTGTCAGTATATTACACACTTCAAAGTACCTCGCACACACACTCGCTCACTTTCACGTATTTTAGTCTCCCAGATCACAGATAAGAGAGGATCTTTGAGCAAGCTCTCTCTTTTGTGTCAATGGCTACCATGGACCAGAGCTATGGAGGTGTAGACGCAGAAAAGGCCAGACTTGACAGTGGAGAAGAAAATGAGAGATGCCCTGTAGAAGAAGTAGCACTAGTTGTGCCTGAAACTGATGATCCAACAATACCAGTGTTGACATTTCGTGCATGGTTTCTGGGTTTTGCTTCATGCATAGCCCTAATCTTCCTCAACACTTTTTTCACTTACCGCACTCAGCCTCTCACCATTTCAGCCATTCTAATGCAGATTGCAGTCTTGCCAATTGGCAAGTTTTTGGCCAGGGTTTTGCCCACTACACAGTATAAGATCTTCGGTTGGGGGTTTACTTTGAATCCTGGACCGTTTAATATCAAAGAGCATGTGATCATCACTATCTTTGCTAACTGTGGAGTGTCTTATGGTGGGGGTGATGCCTACTCTATTGGTGCCATTACTGTCATGAAGGCTTACTATAAGCAGAGCCTCAGTTTCATTTGTGGGATTTTCATAATCTTAACTACTCAGGTAAGAAATTACAGTTATATTTTTTTCTTCCCTTCAAATCCTTTTCGGGTTTTGACTGTTGCTGAGTGAACTCTTACGTTGAATTTGTGTTGGCACCGATTGTTTAAGGATTGATAAAGTTGAGATCTTTTAAATGAAATTGGTTTGTTTTGTGTTACTGTCTCTTTTTTAAATTACTGAGGTTACTGATTTGTTTCTGAAGAGCAAATCAAGTTGATCACTATGCAATTTACTTCAATTAAATATAATATTAATTTCCCAATCTTCTGAAACACTTGAATGATGCTAAAAGATGACATTTTGGATGAAAAAGTTGTTCTATTTCAGTTGAATTTTTTAAGTTGTTCTTTGGATTGTGAAGGCTGGACCTTTCCTTATTTCTTGCCATTTTGTTCTCTCACGTCTTATGTGTAAAGACTTCTCTGCACTAACTTAATATTAGAACTAGTTTCAGTAACCTTTCCTTTTCATATTTGGCTATATTAATGCAGATATTAGGCTATGGATGGGCTGGTATGCTGAGGAGGTACCTGGTTGATCCTGTCGAGATGTGGTGGCCTTCAAACGTGGCTCAGGTTTCTCTGTTCAGGTCTGGCTTCTAATTCTTTCCTACTTTACCTTCTAAACCTTTGCCTGGCTTTCAAGTTTTTCCACGAACTGTTTGGTTAAAGATAATTAATGAGAGCACTCATTGACTGCTCAATTTTATATTTTGTTTCGTTTGTTGAAGAAACATAATCAAAAGAGTAGCCCAGTCCCATAATAAGATTATCAAAACAATTGCTTAATGAGTTTGGAATTTTTAGAAAACTGGTTACCTGGTGTATGTTCCCCATTTCAAAGTTTAGGAACAATATATATATATTGTTCTTCAAGCAAGAACCTTTGAATTTCAAAGTTTAGATTCAAGTGGTTGGAATTCCAAAGAGGTAAAGTCTGGGAAATGTGTAAGGTAGTGATGTTAAAAGTTTGTTTTCTTTGCATGAATTGTCATGTCCTTCGGCTGAGAATTTGTTTCGAGGTTTGCTTTCTGTTATTCCATGGGCATTTGGCAGTCACTGCAACTAAAAAATAGGTCACATTTTCTTAATTTGCTATTGGTTGCTAGGAAACCATTTTTAGCTAGATTCATGAAGGCAATGAATCATGCAGAATCACTTGCACTCATAAAGAACATATTACAGATGAAGTTTATAGTTGCTACATACGAACGTTCAATAAAACATTTTGTCTGCTGGAGAACTCATTTTGGAAAATTTGTTTCTACAGAGCACTTCATGAAAAGGAATCCAACAAGAAAAGCATGAGCCGTATGCGATTTTTTGTGATTGTCATGGCAGCAAGCTTTATCTATTATGCATTTCCTGGCTACTTGTTCCCAATCCTGACATTTTTCTCATGGGTCTGCTGGGTGTGGCCTCACAGTATCACAGCTCAACAAGTAGGTTCAGGTTACCACGGATTAGGGGTTGGTGCATTTACCCTTGATTGGGCTGGAATTTCTGCTTATCATGGCAGCCCCCTTGTGACACCATGGCATTCCATTCTTAATGTTGGGGTTGGATTTATCTTGTTCATCTACATAATAGTCCCTATTTGTTATTGGAAGTTCAACACTTTTGATGCCAGGAAGTTTCCTATTTTTTCCAACCAACTTTTCACTTCTACTGGCCAAAAATATGATACCACCAAGATCTTAACTCCAAATTATGAACTCGATATTACTGCTTATAATAGTTACAGCAAGCTGTATCTTAGCCCTCTGTTTGCATTGTCAATTGGATCGGGGTTTGCAAGATTTACAGCAACGCTAACTCATGTGGCACTCTTTCATGGAAGGTAAGCTGCCTTCTAAGTTTAGTTTCATATGCAGCAAATTGTTCAAAAGTTCCCATATATCATCAATTTATATTGCCTTCTGATTGGAATGCCGATCAAAGATACCTTTGTTTAATTTCTGCTGTCCAGAGACATGTGGAGGCAAAGCAGATCAGCAATGAAGAACGTGAAATTGGATGTTCATGCAAAACTAATGAGAAATTACAAGCAAGTGCCTGAATGGTGGTTCTACATTCTACTGGTAGGGAGTGTTGCCTCGTCTTTACTAATGTCTTTTGTATGGAAAAAGGATGTGCAGTTGCCATGGTGGGGTATGATATTTGCATTTGCATTGGCTTGGGTTGTTACACTTCCTATTGGAGTCATTCAAGCAACTACGAACCAGGTAATACAGCCAATGTAACTATTGATTTAGACCTTAAACGAGAAACTGAGTGCATATTTGAACTCAGAATGTTCCTGTATTTATATTGCAGCAACCTGGATATGACATAATAGCACAGTTTATTATTGGGTACGTCCTACCAGGAAGACCAATCGCGAGCTTGCTTTTCAAAATTTATGGACGAATCAGCACAATCCATGCTCTCTCTTTTTTATCTGATCTGAAACTTGGGCATTACATGAAAATCCCACCTCGGTGCATGTATGTAGCTCAGGTATTACAGCTAAGGAACTCATATCCACTTTAGCAATTGCTACCTCTGCTCTTGCAGAGTGTTATACTGAAGATCTGGTTATTGTTTTTTGTAGTTGGTAGGAACTTTAGTTGCTGGTGTAGTCAATCTTGCAGTTGCTTGGTGGATGTTGGATAACATTGATAACATATGTGATGTTGAAAATCTTCATCCTGATAGTCCTTGGACCTGTCCCAAATACCGAGTCACCTTTGATGCTTCTGTAATTTGGGGCCTGATTGGACCAAGGCGGCTCTTCGGACCTGGAGGATTGTACCGAAATTTGGTATGGCTGTTCCTCATTGGAGCTTTCTTGCCGGTGCCTGTTTGGATATTGAGCAAAATGTTCCCAGAAAAGAAATGGATTCCATTGATAAACATACCAGTCATATCTTATGGCTTTGCTGGAATGCCACCTGCAACTCCAACCAACATAGCAAGCTGGCTCATCACCGGCACCATCTTCAACTACTTCGTTTTCCGATTCAACAAGCGCTGGTGGCAGAAATACAATTACGTTCTGTCAGCAGCATTGGACGCTGGGACAGCTTTCATGGGTGTTCTCTTGTTCTTTGCTCTGCAAAACGAAGGTGTAAATTTAAAATGGTGGGGAACTCAGCTTGATCACTGCCCTCTTGCAACCTGTCCAACTGCACCAGGTATCAAGGTTGATGGATGTCCTGTCTTTACATAGCCATAAAACTGGACATGCTAGAGCTGGTTTAGAGTTGATATTGGAAGTGCAAAAACAGTAGGAGTGGAGATTAATGAGCACTAAAATAACCAATTTGCTTTCCTTTGTGTATACTTCTAAATTTAAGTGCAATTGTGATGGCCTTTGTGAGATTAGTTGCATCTTTTGGTTTTATTTGTCCATAAGAATAACACGCATTATTGGATTTCTTCAGACCCTGCATTTTAGCAGGACTCTTATTAGGTGTTGTTATTGTTATGGTTGTTGAGTTAAAATCAAGACCCGCATTTTAGCGCGGCTCTAATTAGATGTTGTTGTTGTTATTATTGCCGAGTTAGGATATAGAGCTCAGGCAAGCAATTCAAGCTTTCTCTCATTTCATCACAAATGTTATAAGAGAATATTGTTATAATATGTTCAGCTTTAAGATGAAATGAAAACTCTCAAAATGTTCCTATTGATTAAGACAAACCTTTTCATATGGATCAATTGTTCTCTTTTGTTTAGGCTTGACAATTGGATCTGGGCCCGGCTTGGCCGGACAGACAATGACAAAACGATATCATTTTTAATTTTTTTTAAAAAATAATAAGTTAGGCCAAGCCACCCTAACTCAACCCGACTCATTGTCATCCCTAATTTTATTTTACATGGATATAATAAGATATGCTATCTAATAACTAATAATATACTTCTTATAATTTCACTATGTTTTGAGAATTCCCTTATGATTTCAATTGAATCTAAAGATTTTTCTAATATGATAATACATCAAATAGACCTTTTTAATTTTAAATTTCTAGTTGAATTTTTTAAATTATTTATGTTGAAATAATAATTTTGATTTTTATTTATTTATAATAGTAATAATCATAACTTTATCAAATAAAAATTAAATAAAGTACTATGTAAAGGGTATATTTTACAAATAGTCAAAATATAATCTCTTTAAAAACATTAGGAAACCGCATACGACGGCGGTTCGTGACTGGAATCAAATTGGTAACTACTAATTAACGGTCAAGAGCAACTGCTCCCACGAAAATGGAAGAAGAAAAAAAGCTACTACCTTTGAACGAGGCAGAAATGGAGTTGTTTTGATCAAATGATGGCGCTCAAGTTCAAAAGTGCCACATCCAATTCGTTTGTGTGTTTCGTTTTCCTTGTAGCTTTTGTTTATCAATTTCCAAGTTCAGGTATTCATGAAAATCCTTTTCCTTTTTCTTCACAGTTTATGATCTTCTGCCCTTGTAGTTAATATGATATGGAGATTTGGTTGATTCTCTTTGGTTGTTGTTTCTGAAGTTGGAGCAGAAGTGCCCAAATTTGCTTTCAGTTGGTTGAACGATAACAACACATTCCGAGCTGGAGAAAGTGCGACCATAAGTATCAAAGTGTTGGGAACATTCGAAAATGCTTCGCTTGGAAAAAGTGATTTCAGGCCTACAATCACAGTCAATGAGAAGATAGGAAACAGTTCTTTCATTTCTGGGGTGTTCCTAGATACTTCAGGGGACACTAGCCAGTGGAGAATTCTCTTCACTCCAATCAGAGTTGGGATATTTAATGTGCTCATCAATGATGACCTCTTCAAAGTATTTGATTCATCTCTCCATTTCGAAGTAATTCCAGGTTGAATTTACACTTTTGGATGCATTTCATAATTTACAGGAACGGAACTGATTGATGTTCTTACTTTCGTATATGAGTGTGATTTGTGTTGTTCTGATTGCCTTTGTCTTATTTAAGGGAGAATACATCCATCGGTCTGCATTGCTTACTGGCTGGGTCTAATGAATCAGTTTGAAGCCGGTGACAAAGCCACAGTGGTGATTGCTCCTAGAGATGCATTTGGGAATAACGTTTCTTCAAGCTGGGAAGATCTAAACCCTTACAATTTCACGGTTTCAGCAGTTTTTGCAAATGGTTCTTCTGCTGATGTACCGAATGTCACTCATATGGGTTGGAATGAACTTGGTAACATTGTCATCGAATTCATTGCAGCAAAAGCTGGAAATCTTTTGTTGTCTGTAAATGGAGGAAACCATTCTTTGAATGGTTCTCCACTTCCATTCATCGTCTACTCAGGTTACATGCAGTAGCCTTTATTAGCTCATAGCATCTAGTTGCATCAATCTTAATCTTAAGTTTCGTAAAATTTTCAAATAAAGCCAAGTATTTTATAAGAACTCAGTTCAGCTCTACTTCCTATGTTGGAAGTGCTTCCCTATTTGGGATTCAGATTCCCATTTACATATCCTGTCATCATGTCTTTGTCAGGACCTCTGGATGTTTCGAATTGCCTTGCAAAATGGAAGTTTAAAACCACCAGATGGCAGATATATTCTAAGATGGAGATTTTTATACACCAGCAGGATCAATATGGGAACCTGGTTCCAGGATTATATGAATTTGATGCTGATGTTGTTCAAAAGGAGACAAATCTGTCTATACCAGTTTCTGATTTAATGTTTAAAGAAGTGGATCCAGGGATTCAGTTATTGTCTTTCAGTCTTTTAGAACCAGGAAACTTCTTGCTCATTATATCAGATTCGCAGCATAACAGGAGTATCTCCAATATGCCATTAGCATACATTGTTTTTATAGGTTAGTATCGTCTAGTTCTTACCTTGCACTACTTGAAATATATGTTTATTTATTGCTTGTTTACACTTATGCATAACTTGCTGATACTTCTTTCTGACAACAATTATTTTTGTATGCCTTAAATCAATAGGTTATTGCGATGGATCAGCAAGCATTGTCAATGGATCAGGCTTAAATGGTTCAGTTGCTGGTGAAACTGTACAGCTTTTAGTTTATTTGAATGACATTTTTCAGTATCCAACCTTTGTTGAAGTAGCTAGCATACAAGTTCAGATAGTCAAGGAGCTTGTTTCATACTTTGTACAGCCAAGCATCCACCCGATCATCAATGGTAATGGAATTGAATAGAATCTTTTACATTGATTGCATTAGTTGTTGTTTGAAAAGAACCATGATCTATGGCACAGGTACTGAACCTACTCAAGATAGGACTAGTAATTCAATCAGCCAATCAGAAACTGCTCCTGCACCGCTTCCTCATGTAAGCAACACGGTGACAAGTCCTTTGTATGTGTCCTTTCAACACTCAGGTTCTGATCTTTCCCATTCTCCATTCAGTCTGATGGAAATCCACAAATTCTTGCCAATGCTTTCAATGTAATTTATACTCCTGAGAAGAGTGGGATCTATGAAATCTATGTATTATGTGGAAATATTGTTCTGAATGGAGGTCATCCTTTCAGAAAGGAAGTGAAAGAAGGTATTCATCTTAATTTCTACCAAATGTTTCCAATTTTCTACATGTTCCTTCTTCTTAGTTACTTAAAAACAATATGAAATATGCAATCCTTCTTTTTTATTTTTCCTTTTTTCAGATATTGATATTGTATCTGTTTCTTAATTACATCTCAAACTTCATCTGAATAATCGAATGACTGAGCTAGCAAATTGAGAGATGCTAACCTACGGTAGTTCAGATTTGCATTTTACATTTTTTGAAGTGCTCATGCGAATGCTGATAGATAGGTACGTCTGTTTACTTCTTTTTTCCATGCAGTTATTTTCAGGATTGTTTTGCCCCCATGTTTCCAGATATATAGGTACTTCTGTTTGCTTCTGTTTTCCAGTTATTTTCAAGACTGATTTGTCCCCATGTTTCCAGGTGAGGTTAACATATCTCTGTCAGGAGTTAGGCGATTTGCTTCAAAGGTTCCAAAGCTGGTTGAGAATGAAATAGTAGTGCAGCTAATGGATTCATTTGTTAATCCAGCCTCTACCCAGCAACAGAAGCTGACACTAGAGATTGCTTCGGTTAACAAGTCTGGCTTTGCAAGTGGAACGTTTATTGACAACAATGATGGTTCATACTCTTGTAATTATGTGGTCAAGGAAGTTGGAACTTATGAAATGTGTGTTTCATTTGATGGCATGCGCTTCTCACCCTGCCCTTTTGGGGTAAATGCCTACAGTGGTAAGTAAAGATACGAACAAATTCATAACAAAGTTTTGTATATCAAAGAAAGCTAGCTTATCCTTCTTGCAATTGCTAACAAGTTTGAGAGTTTAGACTGCTTAAACATCTAGCTCGTACAAGATAATGTTAAATTTCTTTTAGTATCAAAATGCAAGATATCATTTCTTTAATTCCTTAACAAGCATCAGATGTTCACGTTAGATATTGAAACGGCCATTATTGTATCTGGTACTTGGTCCAATTTAATGTTTCTACTTGATTTTTTCTGCTCCTTCATTGCTTTGTTGATGAGCTATCATGTTAAGGAGAGAAAAAAAGGAGAGATTCTTGAATTCTTAACATTTGCCAATGCTGTGCATCCACTTCCAGTTGCATTTCCTGTTTCTTATGCTAGTTAGTTTTAGTATTATCTCAGAAAGAGACTTGATGCACATTGTTTGACAATTTCTTGATTTCTGAAGATTCCATGGCCAATAGTAAAGCAATGATTCTTATGAAACAGATTTCTGTAACAAATAAGTATGAAAAGTAATGAAAGAACGAGAAAAGGAGATATTACTTAGGTTGTGTATGAAGGGTCAAGTAGTATGCTGCCGAAGCTTATATTGTCATATGAAATTACCCGAGGTAGGTCAGAATCACATTAAGTATTCTGAAGCCTGAAGCTATCATCTTAGTTTAACTGTCCTTTAGTGTCGAACTTCTTAATGCTACGGGATGAATCTGACGGCTTTCAGAGCATATGCTCAGGTCCTTTCTGGAAATGTTCTTTGTCCTTTGAACAAATAATTTTGCTATGCTTCTCTTCTATGGTTGGGTTCATTTTGATAATGTAACTGCTTCATTTAATGTCTCCCAGGTGAATATTTCCCTAAAGCCTACGATGATATGATCTCGGTTTGGGAGGATGAGTCCATTGCTTTTGATGTTCTATCAAATGACTACTTTGCTGGCAACAATGCTAGTATTGTTGAGTTCTCTGAAGTAAGAAAAAATTCTGACTGTCTACTTCAACATTCATCTATGCAGTTATTCACAAGTTCTGTTTCTTTGACATGTATGGCTACATAAGTTGATAGCCATTCACAGATTGTCTGTTTCAACATTCTCCTATGCAGTTATTCACAAGTTTCTGTTTCTTTGACATGTATGGCTACATAATTTGATATCCATTCACAAATTTAGAAATGCAACATTTTTTTTCTTGTCTGTGAACATTTCCGTAGAAGACTTTCCTTCAAAAACTAACTTTTTTTTATGCATTATATCTGCCAGCCGGATCGTGGTTCACTTCTGCAGTGTGGACAACTCTTTAGATACACTCCATACTTGGATTACTATGGAAATGATTCTTTCATGTATACAATATCCGACATAAATGGCAATCTTGCTTCTGCAGTTGTAAACATTTCTGTTCAGAATATTCCCCCTCGTTTCATTTCCTTCCCTAGTCAGTTGCAAGCAGCTGAAGATTTGTTAAGTCCCAGATTCGGGTAAGGTACAAAATGTCATTGAAGGTTTGTTTGATGTCCATAATTTTGTTCCATGATAATTGTACCTTAGCTATCACTACAATTGATGATTACAGAGGCTTTCCTGGATTTGAGATGAGATATTCTGATCCAACTGAGAACATATTTGTTACTCTCAGTGCACAATCAGGAACTCTCTTTTTGTCTCCTATGCTGATGCAGTTCTGGCAGCCCATTTGGAGTAAATTTTCTGTAAAGAAAGGGGGTGATCAGGGAAAAGGTTTGGTCTTAGAGGGCTGCATAGAAGCAATCAATCTAGCTCTTCATTCAGTTCAATACCTGGGGTACCATTTACTGAATCATAATCTTCTCTTATTCATTACATAGATTCTTATATGTATATATGTTTAGTTTGCTTCATGGTACATTCATCAACATATGCAATCTGAAATCTTACAATAGTCCAACTTGCTTGTCCCAGAAACATAATTTTACTTAACATTGATTAAGATCAAGAAGTATCCGCTGAAAGATTAAGTAGTGAAGCACTTTTGTTTTATCTTTTACCCTCTGTTATTTGCAATTTTATGATCTAATTTGCCGTTAAAATTTGCAATTGCGCATTATAATGTTAATGTTCAAGTAGCTTGATGGATATGTGAACTAAAACATGCTGAGGATTCATCTCAGTTGTTCTTGTGAACATTATAAGATTGATGTTCAAGTATCTTACTTACAGTTAATTTTGTTCCTTATTTTAATCAGAAATGATAACTTCAGTGGAGAGGATGTTATTAGAATTTCTGCAAGCAACACGAATGGTAAAAATAACTTGGATGTTCCAGTTTATGTGGAACCTATTAATGATCCTCCTTTCATCAATGTCCCAAAACTTATTCTGCTGAGGAATAATGGGGATGATCAACAGCAAATATTTGACAAAGATGGAGACAATCTCAAGGTTTCTGTTGGAGATCCAGATCTTTTAAACTTCCCCGGTACTAGCAACATTTTATTTATTACAAAGTAGATGCAGGAACTAGAAATTTTCTGTTCGTGCCAAGAACACTTAATTGCTAAGCATGTTTAACGACAAGTAACGCAAGTTCTGTAGTTGAAAGTGTGAGAGAGCATAAAGTGCAGATTCTAACAGTTGATGAACAAAATAAATCAGATTAGAACAAAAACAATAGTTATATGTTCCCTTTTTTATTTGAATGTTGCAGTTTCATAAAAGGTAAATTTTGTGAGGGATGAAAGAATAAATTTATCTGTAACTTTTAATAGATTTGGAGGACCATTTCAGACACTTTCTTTTCTGGTATAATTATATTTCAGGTAAAGATTCAAACTTTATTGTTACATTTTCTGTGGAAGTCAATGATGGATACTTGATAACGAGTCTACCAGCTGAGCTAATAAGCAAAACTGAACTAAAGCTGAGAGGTCATCAGTGGCAACTACTTCAGACATATGTTACCATCTCAAAACACTTCCAGGTTAGAGCTAATGGAATCAGATTTCGAGGAACGATTGATATTTGCAACAGTGTCTTGCAACAGTTGTCATATCAGGTGAGTAAGCTCATCTAATTTACAGTAATGAGAATTGTTCATCTCCTTTCTGGAGTGCCTGCAAAATTAAGTATACAACAATCTCCGACTCTTCTTTAACCTTTTCTTTTTGAGTCCACAGGGTGGAGAAAATGATGACGTTTTGACAGTGAAACTGAATGACATGGGACACTATGGGTGCTATTCAGATTGTGCTGAAAGGATCTCGATGCCTTTATATGTTGAGGCTAATATAATCCTCATCAGGAAAAGGCCTATGAGTTCACTCTCAGCTCATTGTAAGTTGTTGCCTCAGGAAAAGACAAATTTTGTTTTTACTATTAGAGAAAGTAAAATATGTTCAGAATTTTAGTTCTTTCACAAGATCTCTTCTTGAAAACTGAAGTAATTAGTTTGACTAACCAGAAATTGGAGTCCGCTAACTTCGCAGAAATACATTTTTACTATTAGCCTAAATTTATAAATTAATATGCTTATCATTCTAGGGATTGTTATTGAGATGTGGTTGTTGTTGTTTTCTAATATGCTTATCTTTCTGTTTTGCAGCCCTTGGAGCAGCCATCATCCTTGAATTTTTTGTGGTGCTTTCTCTTGGAGGTCTTCTTCTGTTCTTTACCTGCAAATGTGCAGTTCTTCTCATCAATGAAAGAAGAAGCCAGTTTATGCCAATCTCCAAGCTATCTAGCAAGCGAAATTCCCAGGAAAATACTGTAAGCATTTGTGAAAACCTTCTGCATCCCCCTTTTCTAATGCTCAAGCTCAAGTGCTTCATGTTTGTCCAGTGTTTTCTTCCATGATATCTACAACTCATATGTCCACTATGGACAGCTTATTCTGAAGCTCATGTATGAACAGTTTGCTTGAATTGCTCACATGCAGTCAGCTATAGTTGTATCAAACGAGAATACAAGTTACTTCACTGGATTTTGCTCAAGCCCCTTGTCTTTTCATGGCCAACATTCCAGAGTTAGACAACGGTCAGTATCCAATCCAATTGATGGTTGTGGATAGCAAGAAGAAGCTAAGCAGAAGAATGAGTTTTATGTAAATGAGTTGGTCGTTCCTTTTTTCATCTGATATGACGTAGGGTCACTAACAATATTACTGTCAAAATTTGCCAGCTTCTGTCTTGGATCAAGGATTAAGGAACCTGGTGAAGGAAAGCTGAGTCACTCTGGATATTCAAGCGGTGACGCCTTGAGGAGTTCGCCTAGTTCCAATCCACTCTCTATAGAAAAGGGTCATGGTGACACAGTTTGATACCGCATGCTTTTGGTCCTACTCTTGCTTCTCTGTCTTCTTGGAACAAGGAATGAATAATTTTAGGGTTTTTTAGAGGGTTCCAGTTCAGAAACCAAATGAGCTTGTTATTTTGCATTAAAGGAAACCTGTTTATCTAATCCATTGAGCACTTAAGCTTCCTGTTTCTAAATGCTACCCACCTGCATCACAGGGATTTGAATTTGGAAATATTTGAAACTAGAATTTTGCATCAACTTGAGCTCATCTATGTAAATTGTCCTTGAGGGCATGAAAAGTATTGGCACTATTTAAATGCATTGCCCTGATGGCAAGTAGCCTCTTTTCTGCCAGGCCAAGTGGATTCCTAGACAACTGAAAGGATTTCATCTCAAGCTCCACTTCAACATCAGGACTTCTTTTTCAATCCATTGAGAAGACTGCAATGTAGACATTACGATATTGGCATTTTCATCTTTGACTTCCCAACAATTGTTTCTAGATGCAAATGACTAACTGAATGCGAGGGGAGTAAAAAGTCGATTTGGTAGTCAAAAGCCATCAAGTATTTGCATTAAGTCAAATACAGATAGTTCCTACCCTACGTTTGCTTAGGCTATCGATTCAGGTTTTACTTTCAACAATTACTCAGCCACTGCAAGCAACAGATTGCAGTAAAATTTCACCTCTGCATTGATTTGTAGAGCACCACTGTCACATACTTGGCTAAAAACCGGTGTGTTGAACCAAGCGCCACCACGGCAGGTCCACCCCTCCCCTTTTGCATGTAGAGATGATTAAGTACTACATGTTGAGGTCTTGAGAAAGGAGGCAGAATCTCCATGTCAGATGATGGCATATTAAGCAGTGTCATTTGCAAGTGTGGGGGAACCAATGGTGGCTCTTTTGCAAAATCTTCATTTCCAAGTTGCAAGTTATTGTAGCTTGAATCAGGGGATTGAGGCGGTTCAAAACTTGTAATACTTTCAAGGTCTTCTGGTACATAATCCTGTGCACAAACAAATAGAAAAAACATTCTTGACATCAGAAATCCTTATAATCCCCGGTTTAATTTAGTCATGCAATTATTATTGTTGCAGAACTGACAGATAGCTACAGAGTAAAATGCAGATATAAAAAAATTATATGATAAAGAAAGCAAGATAGCCATTATTAATATCTTATAAGAAATCAAGGACAGGCTTTATAGCAAGAGTAGTTCATCACAAGATTTTAGATTATTGATTGTGAATGTTTCTTGGCAATGATATGAAAAAGTCAAGTAGGCTTTATAGCAAGAGTAGTTCATCACAAGATTTTAGATTATTGATTGTGGATGTTTCTTGGCAATGATATGAAAAAGTCAAGTAAGTGCGGCACATGTAGGCACTCCTTTTGTCTGTCCCCATACATTTTTCATAAACTCAGAGAAATTACCACATTGCTCATTCAAGAAGTGTAAAACAATATGAGAAGAAATTTGTTAAAACTGCTCAGAACAATTTATTCGAATAGCAAGGAAAATGACCCTAGGAAGCTAACACAGAAGACAACACCAAGATTACAAGTCTAAGTTTCATCCTTATGAACCAACAGTCACAGTACCAAAAGGAGATCAGCTAGCCAATGTAAAATTGCAATAAGCACTTCAGTTGAAGGCAGTACATGGAATCTTTCTGACATAAGACTGTTGAACATTAAGAAAAACTTGACTGAAACCAATAGGCATATTGGAACCTAATGAAGAAAGTTAAGGTAAACCAAGGTTTTTCTGCTGATCTATCCTCGTTAAACTAAATTAATGTAGCTGATACGGGAAAAATACATGTTTCGATATTTTTCTTTCAATAAAATTTATGAGATTCTAAATTGTGTGAAGACAAAGGCAAGTTAAGGCATGTCTTGCACTTGTAATAGCATACCTTTCCTGTTGGAATTCGACCACCTAAGAGTTAGGTCTTTATTTGTTTCAATTTAGCTGTTTTTTCAGCTCATCACTCCTAGTTTAGTTTTTAGATTAAAAAAATTGTGGAACATTAAACAACTTCATTATAAATAAAATCAAATTGTTAAACTTCTATTGAGACCTTAATTTCACAGGTTCATTACTCTCACCAAATATTTTTCTTCTTACCTGCTATGAAACTTGGACCTTAACAAACAAGGAAAAAAGGCCCGAAGACATCACAACCAAAGTAATGATCAAATGGAAGCATAAGCTTGGCCAATGACAGACAGAAAATTTTACCAGCAGCCTGATTTCATACAGTTAAGCCATTTGTAAAGTTCTATGCATGAAATTTCACTGCAGACAATTTACGGAATTCTCTTGTAGGCAATAAATATGTTCAGGCACAATGAAATTGCACTACAGATAATTTATGGAATTCTCTTGTAGACAATAAATATGTTCAGGCACATCCCAATTCTTGAAATGAAGGCCATATTATGTTCAAATGAGTCTAAGTTCTCTATAGTTTCTAAAGCATGTCTACAAAAATTTATAAAGTAAATAAAACAAGCAGTAATGAAGATCATAGTGCAACATATGCCTGAGTGGAAAAGTTTGATTCTTAAGAATCTCTATCACATTACAAGATGTCAAATATTAAAACAGTATTTACCTGTAAATCCAAAATGTTGTAAGCATTGCCAGTATCATCTTGAGCCCAGGGCAAGTCAGGGGAATACCTCCACTGCCCATCAACAACAAACTTGTATTGGTAGACTCCCGATGGCAGTACTTTCAATATACTGTAGTCTTTACCAGACCTCTGCAAATGAACTCTGATCATCAAAGTGAAGCAATATGTGTCAGATTGCAGACCTAAAGAGATTATGATAGAAAAGGAATAAAAGGCATCCAATTTTCAGAAACCTTGTTTGCCAGTTATCCCAGGATCCCTCTACAGCTACTTCATTGCCACCGTAGCTCCATGTAATCATTGTTGGGATTCCTGGTTCATTGCACATTTCTTCATGCCCCATAGCAGTTTGCATCCATGAAGGACTAGGAATTTGAATCTCATCAGGCCTTTGCAGTGGAACCACAGGCATCTGGAGAACAAACTCAATGAGAAATCCAAGTCTAGCATTTTCAGGTAAGACAAGAAATCTGAAAAAAACAACTCGAACAAAGAATAGTTATCTGCTGTAATGATTGACTTAGAGAATCTTTCATAAAACTAACATGAAGGGAAAACAAAATTGCTCCACCACAATGGCCTTCACCAAGATGTGGCACAATTTACTCGACATGAATTGTATCAAATTTCAGACCATGATCTTGATTCCGGAACATTAGCGTTGTAAAACCATATTTCAGTTCCACTCACCAATTCCCTACCCCGAATAGTGTAGCATTACACACATATCAGCGTATTCAGAAACAAGTAAAAAGAAGTCCTTCTCCCCTGATTTGCACATGAAATTGCCAGGAAAGGAGGGAGTTCACAAATCCGAAGCCTTGGAAACAACACTAAAGTTTTCAACTTCAATTAAATGGATTTAGCTATACTGTCTTTTCTGCATCATATCGAGATCCCTCAAACCAGGAAAAGATATTAGATATCAGATTCTTCAAGTTAATGCACGTAATCTCACATGAAACATAACTCTAGTTGACATCATCAAATTCACCAATACCCACATGTGAATTCCAAACAAAAATTAAAATCAATCCAAGCCCAAATCCAAATACCAAAAACAGGATTCCAACACGTAATCATCCTTACCAAAAAAAGAACACAGAAAAGAACAAATTAAAACATCATGAAGAGCAAATAGGATTCAAACCTGAGGAGTGAACATGAGTGGTGAGTGAGTGGCTCTTGGGCTATGAGGAGGTGACTGACCAATCAACTCAGGAGGAGGAGGTCTGAAGTTAACATGGGTCTCATCAGATGCAACCATTCCCTCACTGCTAATACTCCCTCTTTCCCCTTCACCTCCACCACCTAATGGGCTATCACCTCCATCATCTTCTCTCCCATTAACATTTCCCATTATATTATATTCCTATTGATCACTTTAAAACCAATATCTATCAAACCCTCCACTAACTTGCATGGCATCCAAATACAAAACTTTCATGATTTTATTCCCCAAAGACGAAAACTTTTTTCCATTTTAAAGCAACACAACAAGCAGTTGGGCTCAAAGATTCTAGCTTTGCAACCTGTTGAAAGAGATTGGAAGTGGGTTGTCTATGAGAAATCCATACCTATAGTAAATGCAACAACTTTCACTGAAGGGATGGAAAATCAATAATAAACAACAAATTAATATAAAAAAGTAGGGGGGGAAAAAAGAAAAGAAACACAAATGGGCCAGAGGGGAACTCTTCCCCAATGACTTGGGAAGATTGGGGATTGAGTTTGTAAGGAAGGTTAAGATGGGACGAGATGTGATGAGATGGTGGTGGTGGTGGTGGCTGTGATGATGGTGGTGGGCCAATTGAGTAATGAATATGAAAAGAAAGTGGAGAACTGTGACGTTTGTATCGAAAGAGTGAAGGGATGGTGGTCACGTCATCATTTGACAAAGTCCTTTTTTTTTTCCCCCCCTTCTTCCTGTGAGTCAGTTCGTGAAGTTTGGTCGGAAGAATCTTTAGTTTTTGTTGAGCAAATTTTGGTTAAGACAAGACCTGTCCCATTTGATCTCATGTCTATTTTCTGTACTTTTATCTCCCCATTTTTCTTCTTTTATTTTTGAAATAATAACTTCAATCTCAAACTCTATCAAAAATAAGGAGGTGAACCAATCACGAGCAGTAATAAAAATGAAAATAAATATAATAAAAAAATAAGAATACATGTTATTATTATAATTATGACTATTGGTTATTATTATTATTATTTTACAAATTTAAATTTACAAAAATGGAATTTCCTATTGTTTATATTTAGGGTTTTATTAAAATCAATAAAATTCTCAATAGAGTGGTCGAGTTGGCAGAGTAAGAGAAGCATGAGGTCAAAAGATCTTGTGTTTAACGGAGATTTTTAATCATTCAAAACAGCTTCCCGAAAAAGCTGTTTATTAGGCTTTTCTGAAAAGCTTCAAATTTTGGCTTCTCAAAAAGCTGTATTCTAGCTTTTAAAAAAGCCGTTTCTATTCCAAAAGCACTTTTTAATTTTTCAGCCAAACAACCATTTTTTCCTTAAAATAGCTTCTGCGGTGTGAAAAAGTACTTTTGGGACTTCCAAAAG
>JANKOE010000204.1:8584021-8595250 GCA_026284465.1 Erythroxylum citrifolium
AATTATAAAATATTATAAACGACCCTACTACTAATATTGTCATTTTTTACAAAAAAACAAAATGTTGACTAAAACGTATGCTAATTATATCACATAATTAGTAAACCCATTAATAAATATTTGTTGAAATTATAACTGAAAAGTATAAATAGAATGCTGAAATTTTGAAGCACTACTGCTTAATTATCCCCTTTGCTTCAAATTTTATAACTCTTATCTTAAGTATTGATGCTTGATACTTGACAGTGACTTTTCGTAAGAATATTGTAACTTGCTGATTTGTCTCACAAAACTTCATTGTGATAATTCTTTCAACTGCCAAATTTTTTAATAAAATGATAGTGAATCTCTATATGCCTGGTTCTACTATGGTAGGCTGGATTCTTTTTTTTTTTTGTTAAAGGGAAAAAGTCTACACAATTACAAAACTAATATGGGGAAACAGATCCCCGACTTATCCTCGAAGAGGAAATGAAGGCACCCGGTAGGTGCAGAAGCATAATAAGTAACCCCAACAACAAAATGAGTAGCCTGAGAGGCAAGCCAGTCGGCGCATCTGTTACTCTCTCGGTAAACATGTCGATGTACAACAGACCACTTTCAGGAAAACAATTCATGAATACCCACCACAATAGGGTTGAACACCTGAGACCGGGTTGCCGAGGAGGATAGGAGAGTGTGCACCTCGACCGAATCCACCTTTAAGATAACGTGACGGAAGCCTAAGCGCCAGGCGAGAGAGAGACCGGTGAAGACTCCCCAGAGTTTAGTAGACAGCGGGGCACACCAACCTAGGTTCTGTGTGAAGCCTCCAAGCCAGTCGCCGTCACTGTTGCGTAGAAGGTCACCGGTGGTAGCTATACAGTGGCGATGAGAGCCAGATCCGTCGGTGTTTAATTTGATCCAACCCAGCGGTGGCTTACTCCAATTAAGTAGGAGCTCGTGCTGGGGGCAAAGTCTGGTGTCAGTCCAACTGCTCCGCTCAAAAGGCCTACGGATTTGATCTGCATAAGACAAAATAAGAAAGTCAGGAGAGGTAGGCCAGATAAATTGCGGATCGAATAAGGACTTGTTCCTCCATGTCCAAAGGAACCAACAAGTGATGCCAAAAAGGACCGTCCAGTCCCGGTCCAGAAGTCGGCAGCAGGTATGTCTATTGGTGAAAAGCCAGTCGCGTAAAGATAAATCAAAGAAATCAGTCGCTGCAAGATGAGGCGACAAAGTGTTCCACACTCGGCGCGCCCTGAGACAATCTCGTACAACGTGCAGTGTGGATTCTTCAAGAGAGCAACGGGCACAAGAACTGTCCGTTGTGAGTTGGTTCGTAAGCAGACGATCATGTGCAAGTAACCAGAGAAACGTGCGGATCAGCTGCGGTCCCGGCCACTGCCAGATTGTCGCAACGATTGTTGAGATTAGACAGAAATCAACTAACAATCTCCTTAATCAAACTGCTTGATAAGCTGTTATCACTGCAACGATACATTCAACTCCAAACGATGACAAAGTTACCATATCTTAATTCTTTATAAAACAACACTCGAACCAAACTAAAACTACTGTTTCTGTTGCCCCTCACGGTGTAGCCTAGCGGCAGAAAGGAGAGAGGATTGTGTGAAGGTTGTGGGTTCGAGCCTTGGGAGGAGCAGCCTTTATTTAAAGTGATGTAATCCTCCTGGTGGTGGCTCATCTTTCAGAAGCAGGTACCTCTGATACTATCTAGGATCAGACCCGAATTTATCTATCTATGAGTTTGAGTGGGTGACTCATACGTCTCAGGATAGTCAAAACCTGAGTTATCAAAAAAACTATTGTTTCTACCATCGGATCAATTTGTCCAATCATTGTTAGTAAAACCACATAATTTAAAATTATACTTTTGAGTTTTGAATACCAAATTCTAAAATCAATCTACATTAAGCTATTCATTCACATTTATGAGAATCTAAGCTTATTTTACAATTCAACATATTGAATCTCTTCAACAGAGGGGTGGCATATTTATGTTGGGAAATAAAAATTCCATTAGCACATTGGATTAGCTCAATAAATTTTATTTTAATTTTAAAATTTTATTTATAATTTGATATTTATTTTGGCTATATTTTAATTATTATATCAAAATTTTATTTGAAATTTATTTATTTTGAAGATATTTTAAAATTGTTATATTATTAATAATTACTAAATTAATTTTTTATTTAAAAATAATATTTAATTAAATTATTCATAATTTTTTATTAAC
The DNA here is from genome assembly GCA_026284465.1 of Erythroxylum citrifolium. Taxonomy (NCBI): domain Eukaryota; kingdom Viridiplantae; phylum Streptophyta; class Magnoliopsida; order Malpighiales; family Erythroxylaceae; genus Erythroxylum; species Erythroxylum citrifolium. Next base: position 8,586,267 of record JANKOE010000204.1, read on the forward strand.
AATTGATATATTAAATAATTAAATAATATATAAACTTTAGCCCTCCTGTTTCCTGTTCTTTGATAGGTTTAGTTCCTGAGATGCCGAAACTAATAAGGCTTTCGCAATCAAGCAAAGCCACGGTAAATATGTTGGGATGCTTTGTCTTTTCACGAACATATCGGACTGCTACTAATCATCGTCTTTCACGAAGAGTCAGCATTCCAACTGTTTGATTGTTTGTCTCAGAGAATCATTTTCCAGTTATTTCTAGTATGCCTCGCTTATACCAATTTCTGAAGCATTTTGTTTTACCCAGTAGAGAAATTTTTGAACTTTCATTTTTAGGTCCATTTGACAACTCAGGTTCTATGTGGGTTTCATTTAAGCGTAGGATATCTAGCGGGGGAAGGCGGCCAAAGAAGAAAATATACCATAGAGTTTACGAACTAGACAGAGTCATGGACTTACAGAAAAAGCCATCTTTGATATTTCACTTGAAATCCATCATCCAATCGGAAAAGCACCAATCTGTCCTTCTTCGAGACCTTGAGAAGCAAGTTGGTTTTGTCCATAAATGGAATTTGATGGGTGTCATTGAGAAGTATCCTTCTATATTCTATGTCGGTGGAGGTGCTAATGGAAAACCTCCGTTTGTTATGCTTACCCAGAAAGCTGTACAGGTTGCTTGTGAAGAAGATGAAGCTAGGCACTTAATGGAGCCCATTTTGGTTAAAAACTTAAGGAAGTTGTTGATGATATCTGTTGACTGTAGGGTGCCATTAGAAAAGATTGAATTCATTGAAAATGAATTGGGTTTGCCTCCAGATTTCAAGCAATCGGTAATTCCAAAGTATCCCCAATACTTTTCTGTGAAAGACGTAAATGGAAAGGCTTGCCTTCATTTGGAGAACTGGGATTCTTCTTTGGCAGTGACTAACCGTGAGGAAAGACTGGCAAATCAAGGAGTTCTTGGCGTCAATCCGCCTCGAAAGGTTAGGATCTCAAAAGATGGTAACTTTTTGGGCCCTCATGCCTTTAAAATGTGTTTTGCTGCTGGTTTTAGGCCGAACATGAGTTATCTTACAGAACTGGAAAAGTGGCAGAGGATGGTGTTCCCTTCTCCGTACTTGAATGCTAGGAGATTTGATATTGCTGATCCAAAGGCAAGAAAGCGTGTGGTGGGAGTACTTCATGAGCTCCTTAGTTTGACAATAGAGAAAAGGTTGACATCTGCTCAACTGGATGCCTTTCATTCGGAGTTTATGTTACCATCTAGGTTACTGCTTTGCTTGGTCAAGCATCATGGTATTTTTTACATTACTAATAAAGGTGCAAGGGGTACAGTGTTCCTTAAGGAAGCTTATGATGGCACACGTTTGAAAGATAAGTGTCCTTTGTTGCTTTTTTGTGATAAGTTTGTAGCACTTTGTGGTCGTAGAGAGATGTTATCCAATGACATATCTTCCTCAGAGTTTTTGACTTGAAACTTATGACTTATCTTAATGTATATCAAACTATTGGATATATTCCCTATGAAATGGAAATCCGATTGAATTTTTCTTATTCTGTAATATTCATACATCATTTCAAATGTCTCTGTTTTTGTAGGATAAATAGCTTGTTTTCTTGTATGCTCTTACATGAACATGATGCCCGGACAATCAAGGGGAGTCATACCAGACCTTCAGAAATATCTCCCTCCAGTGCTCAATATTTTCATCCTAGACTCTGAATCCAGGTGAAAACATGAAGCCAGTTCTAGCTGTGCATGTTTCTTCACAATCTCACATCCTTGAGCTTGAGTGACAAGAAAGGCTGTGTCGGGCTTGAAGAAGTTGAAACGAACTTTTCAAAGCTTTTACTGGAAACAACAAACAAGAATCCTGTTGATGTTCAAGCAAGCATGCTTAGGGAGGGAAGCAATACACTCACTTAGTTTTCGAGAGATGTGGCATACTGCATTTTTTCATCCTTTTAGTCTTGGATAATGCTTGGTAAATTTTCTCTCCGAGAGCGGTTGGTCAGAATTAGGCAAATGCTTATTGTTATAACATAGGAAATTTGGTGTAGCTGGCCTCAACAATAAATGGCAATGTGCTGCTAGTCATGAAGAGTAAGGTGAGAAATTATGACCACTGTAAAGCATTTACAGCTGAAAATGATGCTTGGTTATGCTTGATTATCATTCAGTGTACTTGTAATACAAGATAGATGTTCCTTCCAGCATTTGCGGCTCCTTTTACTTGTAAGAACTTGGTATCCTAGTTCTCTCAGTGTGACGTTGCACTCTGCAGAATTTGCATCACAACCTGAAGAACTTATTGTCTTGAGGGGGAAGACCTGTGCAGGTGCTGTAAGAAGAGAAAAACAATAAACAGCAGTAAGAAGGTAATCCACAGCTTGCCGTATCTATTGAGAGAAGATATATCGAATTTCAGTCATCAAAGAGGGAGTAGATTTTGATTGTGTAGCTCTGCAACTGATGAGCTGTCTTGTTCCTTGTTGGTTTACGAGATAGAACCAGAATTCCTACTTCTGGCACTTATAGTGTTGACTTCTCTGGAATTGCTGACTTTAGCTATGATCAACGTTTGGAACACAAAAATAACCAGCTAGCAACTAAGCTCTCTGTGGCAGTAACAAATATTTCCTGTCCTTAAAAGCAATTGCAGGCGAAGTCACAAAGCTTTTTGGGAAGAGTGATTTGCTCTTCTTTTCCAGCTCCTATCCCTCCAAAACACAGAAGCAAGAATAGGAGGTAGAGGCAATTGAGGTAGGTTTTGGCTGCAGCCAATGACTTGAACATTAGGCTTATCAGTTTAGTGATCAAGATGCTGAAAGTTAGGAACCTTGGTGATACTTATAAGGTAATTGCTGCTGTCTGCTTACAGTTGCAGGCAAAACATGCTGTGGGAGGAATATGTACCAAAATCATTTATCGAACATAAGGAGCTTCTGAAGCATGTTTTACAAATATGTGCAGCAAAGAAAACTAGTGATTCAGATCAGAAGATATGCTCGCAAGTGGATGCTCAAGATCTGACAAACTAGTAATCTGATTTATAGTCTCTATCCGCTGTTGGAAGGGGATTCAGGTTCTGCAACTTCATATACTTGCATATTTTTCTGTTTTAGGCAAGCAATAACTGTTGCAAATTGTATTAAGAAACAAGCTCTCCTGTACTAATTTACCATTCATTAGATGTTACAATCGATGTTGCTCAATCAGCTGCAAGTTCATTAATAAAACCATGTTTTTAAGATTATATTCTTTTCAATGATAGAAAGAAGTTGATCATGAGAGTTCATTGATCTGCCCTCCAATCTTTAGTTAGAGGCGAACTGAAACAACAATCAAGACAAAATTTACCTGTATATGATACAAAATCACTCTCATATACAATAACATTATTATTCGCTTTAAATTGGGCAAAGATATTTCATTTCTTGCCAATTTGCATATCTTTCGCTTCGACACTTCAATTCCTCCTATAGAATTACAAGAGAATAACAAATCAAGGGGGAAAAGGAAACATCACATTGCTATGTATAGTCATTCATCAACCACAACCCTGGTCATGGGAAGAACAAACAAATTATAGAAAGAGCAATATGGAGTACTGACATTAGCTTGGCCTCTGGTTCCTGCCAGAAGATGCTCCTCCTCCACCACCACCAGATCCATACACATTATGCCCTTGTTGGAGATGGTGGTTGTGATGATGTTGGTGGTGATGCCCCATCATCATCATGCTTGTCTGAATCCCTCCATAAACCCCACTTCCCACAAACTCACCTACATTACTCACATGATCACTACCACCACTGGTGGCAGCGGAGCCATCTCTATGATCACCTTGGCGACCACCGCCAGCGGCAGCAGTCCTCTCACCCTCCATTTCTCTGTACCTCTGCAAGTAAATCTTCAAGGGCTCAACATATTCCTCAAAGCCCAAAGTAGTCATAGCCCACAACAGATCATCACCATTAATAGTCTTCCTTTTCTCTCTCTGACACTTATCTGACGCCTCTCCTGTTATAAAGCTTATGAACTCCGACACACACTCTTGCACTGTCTCCTTCGCATCCTTTGAAATCTTCGCGTTTGCTGGCAAAGCTTTCTTCATGATCCTGCTCACGTTTGCTATTGGCAAGAATCTGTCTTGCTCTTTCGACGACGACTCGCTATTTGCATTATGCCCTCCTGACTCGTTGTCAGAATCCGCCATTTTTAACCACAAACAGCAACCAAGATTGAATATTCACATGTACAAGATCACCAAGATCAGATTTTTCTTTTGAGTCAACAACGAGCAGAAAATTAAACTGAAAGATTTCAGTGAGAAAACAACCAAGAAAGGAACATTATGTATGAACACCAGGAACTGATTCTTGGGTTGGCAAGATAGAGACAATTTTGGGTTTCAATCAAGAAGTGAAGATCGATGAAACTTGGATTACTTTTAACTCAGAGTAGCAGTTGAATTAAACAGGACAAGTACTAGAAAGAGCACTGATCTTAGGTTCGTCGCAGACAATTTAGGAGACTTTGCTTTATTTATTAGTTTATTTAGTAGGATGGTTTTGGACCGTTCATTTTGTCGATAAGGTTCTGAAACGTGGACATGAATTTGACCGTTTGATCAGTTGAATGACTGGAAATAGGATAAAAAGGTATTTTGATCCTGTTTAGATAGTATCTAAGCATGTCAAACTCAAAACAATTACTATTCTGGCCCTCTCCAATAGTCCAATTGCGACTTTTGAGAAATTTTTACATGTGACTTGGCTTTTTATTTCTTTTTATTTCTCGACTTTTTACTAATTCTAATTGGGTATATTACAAAGAGTTAATTTCTGAAAAAACTTAAACTTCAAAATTTTTTAATTTTAACCTGACATTATTCTTATCGTTATCTTTACTGACGTATTCTTATCGTTATCTTTACTGACGTAACATTATCACGTATCAATGAACCCTTCAAATTTTTTTAATTTTAACATGACATTATTTTTATCGTTATCTTTACTGACGTGACACTATCACATATCAATGAACCAGGGATGGAGCTGGCTCCTCTTTTCAAATTTTTTTTTAAAAAAATTACTTATATAATTACAATTTTTAAAATTATAAATATAAGTGGCCCTCCTTTTAAAAAAAATCCCTACCTTTAAAAATTTCGGCCCCCCTTAAAATTGAGTCTGACTCCGTCCCTGCAATGAACCCTCACTAATCAGACACGTTAGCATCATTAGAAGCCTGAACAGTGAAACTACGTCGTTCTCAACCTCAAGTCCATGCATGAAAACAAGTCTCTCATATATGGCTTTTGTGAGCAAGGTGATATGGAGAAGGCTTTCCGACTCCATGAAGGCATGTCTCATGAAGGAATCGGTCCAGATATTGCCACTTATAATGCCTTAACAAAGGGACTTTGCAAAGCTGGTGACATTAGAAGAGCAAGAGAACTATTTGATGAAATTCCTGAAAAAGGTCTGGCTCCTGATTTGGTGACTTATGATATGATTATGGATGGGTATTGCAAACTGGGAAGTCTAGTGGAGGCGTTCCAATTGTGGGATGGGATGAAATTAGAGGCTATTCAACCTAACGATTTTGTCTATGACACCCTTATTGATGGATGTTGTGATGGCAGAGATAAAGAGAAGGCTCGGATCTTATTCTTAGAAATGGTGCAGAAGGGATTTGCCCCTTCTTCTTCTTTCAATGCTTTCATTGGTGGTCTCTGCAAATTGGAAAATCTGATTGAAGCTAAAAAGTTGTTGGCAGATATGGTTGATATACATGTGGTGCCACTTCACACAACCTATACAACCCTAACTAATTATCATTGTAAACGAGGAATGATAAAGAAGGCAAAGCAGTTATTTCTGAAGATGAAAAAAAGGAATCTGAAAAACTGAAGGGGTTAGTTTTGGAAACTTTTTGTAAATTTTTTTGGCACCAACAAAATAAAAATAAGCAAAACTGAAATAATAAAAATACCAGAAATTTAGTAACGCAGTTCAGCACACCTTGTTTATGTCTGCGAAGCCCTCACTAGCTTAATAACTTTCACTGAAGTACAATAGATTTACTCAAGGCTTTACTGAGCCGACACCACTCAACTCTTAACACTATCCCTCAACTTTACGTCCCGTGAAAGAATTTCACCCCCAATAGTATGTCTGCGTCGTACTGACCTCGTCAGATGATTTATCTAACTACTTTCACTCAAAACAATAATAAATAAAAATATCTCAAGTATTTAATCCACTGAAAATTAAATAACAAAAATACTTAAGACAAGGAAGACTTCTCGATGAATTTATCTTCTTAAAATAATCCAGCAGAAAATCTTATCCATGGCTGATTCGTTCTTCATTGCAGATAATATTCACTTTGCTTGCAAAACAATTTTCCAAAGGCACACACTTGCTACTTCACATATATATCGACCATTTAAACAAAACTCAGCCCACAAAAAAACCATGCGCAGCCAATCTATCTGCTTTCAATTCACAACCAATGTAACTTCATAAAACTCACGTGATCTTCACCTCAACTACCAAATCCACGTAGGCTGCTTCCACACATGTGACTAACGCTTTATGAACAATACCCACACTACAGAATTTTTGCCGCAAACAGTTATCTTCAATAACAATATCACCAGCAACTTGAATAGATATATGTGGACTGCTTTTCATGTGTTAACCGTGAGACAAAGTGCGGGACCAATAACCATGTGCAACCAGCCAAAACTCCTTATTTCACACATGACCAACGTAACATCAACAGTACACCACTCATTACTAGATTTTTTTTCCTACTTGCGTAATCACGTTGACATCATTCACAACAAGGAGATATGCACATATATGGATAGACTTCAAAGATTCCACTAATTGGATGCATATTTGAGATAGATTTCTTCAGTGATAATGATATGTAGCAACACACACCTTTTGAATTACTACCGTAGATGCAATCTTCAATCCATATAATAATTTCAATTATTTTATATGTCCAATTTAAAATGTCAAAACTAAATAAGATATATATAAAATATATCCTAACAATCTCCCCTCTTTTGGCATTATTAGTCATAAATATGAAACTCCCCTTAAATAGCATAATTGGACATATAAATCAAATGCACAATCCATATGACAAATACTTCCCCTTAATCCAAAGTCAAGCTTCAAAGAACATCAAGTTTATCCAATCATCCAAATTTCTCCCCCTTGGGATAAAAAGATGCCAAAAAGCACGACAAATAGTCAAATATACCTTGAAATCTCCCCCTGAATGAAACATTTATCATAAACAATCCGATGTCTCCTCCTTGGGACAAAAACATAATCATAATAATCACCAATAGATGCAGCGGAAAAATTATAAGCATACCAAGAAGAAAAATTACCACTATTCAAAACACTGAGAGATATGCTCGAAAGATAGATAGATACTCGAGAGAGATTCATACCGATGAGAGAGCTGAAGAGTCTTCGGTGGAGCCAAAAAGAAGTCACAAAGTAAACTACTAAAAAGATGAGACGACAATAGCAACATAAAACTAAAGAACTAAAAAAATTCTTTTCTTTTCTTTTTTTCTTTTTTTTTGTTTTTAACAACACAAAAAATACTTCTAAAATGTAAATCACATTGTCCCTATGCCCCTCGAAGAATTTCAAACCTGGTCTTTTTCTTTGGCTCGAATGAAGATGTGTAACATATGTAGCCTGCAAGTCCTCGATAATCAACCATTTTTCTTTCTCTTGTTTTTCTTCTTTCGCTCACATCTCCAATGACGTTTTCTATTGGATGATTTCTTCGGATTCGAGATAAATAATCTCGATTCAAATCAGCTTCTAGTGGTTTGGGTGATTCATCATCCGAAGTAACTGAAAGTTCTTCAGTTCGAGTAGTTACTTCCTCAGTAGTAACTAACTGCAGATTAGTTCCTGCAGTTACTTCCTCAGCAGTAACTAACTGCAAATCTGGGCAATTTCTTGTTTTTCTTTCACTACATTTTTGTGCTTGTACTTGACCCTTTCTAATCCAAGCTTACTTCGATACTATGGGATGCTGCTGTAAATTTAATGGAGAGTGTCTAAATTTTCGATTTTGACCCCTTTGAAACATCATTTGTAATAACTGATAACAGCTTAGCCTTATATGTCCAATGACTCCACAAAAATGACATTTGGGTATAAATCTTTGATTCTTTTTCGATGTTTCTTCTTCTCGGACAGATTTGGATATGTCATCTTTCTTCTCATTCACTTTAGAGCATTCACCCTTATAGCCAATGCCTTGAAGATCCCCTTTAACTTTACCAATTTTCAACAACTTTTTTATTTTTCGGTACCTCCATTTAACATTCTCAATCTTTTTTCGGTACTTACTAATTTTATTCTAGCGTCACCAAGCTCATTTGACGTAAACATCAAATTCTTTTCTAACTATTGGATTGTGTTCTTTATGGAAAGATTCTGTTCCTTCAATCTTTCATTCTTTCTACATGTTTTCACCCATTTTTCATACGTAGCTTTATTATTGTTCGTGAACCACAAGTGCACGGTTGTCGAAGTGAGTAATAAATTGGTAAGAACCGAGTCGTATCCACAGGGATTATGCAAAATTTTAATTCTGTGCTAGCTAACGATATTTGAAATCTGGTTGGATGAAATTTTAGAAAATTAAAATTAATGTAAAGAAGTTTTTTTTCTTTTTTTTAAAAACAAAATTTAACTCAAATAAATTTCTTAACAACTACCAAATTCAATGCGACCAAAAATAACTATGAGAATGACGAATTTGTGCAGTAACTAATTAAGAAAAGATTGAAATAATTTGCTAATTAAAAGTTTTAACGACAAAGAGGAATAACTTTCTCTTAGGGAAAGATATTTTTGTCAACCTTAATATTAAATTAGCTATTTTCCACAACTGAAATATTCTACCCTTGTAGGTAAATTTTAAGAGTAATTAA
>JANKOE010000204.1:8623704-8651775 GCA_026284465.1 Erythroxylum citrifolium
TTGAGGGTAACCAAACTTACTTAAGGCATAAACCTAATTGCAAACTAGATATATACAAGCTATGATGAATGAATGATCAAGACTTGTGAATAAGGATACATACTCGGGATAGTCAATTGAGCATGCATTGAACAAAACACATATACATGTGTATGATTGAGTACTCATTTGATTAAACAAGCTATTAATGTGTAATTATGTGTGTATTGCATGATATAGAAGCACAAATAAACCGACACCATCTAAACATTGCCGGATCGTCAAGGCAATAGCTATTTGGAGCGTACTGTGAGTTAACCTAGATGTTTTCTCATTATGTTTGAATTGTTTTTGATTAACTTTCAGATAATGAACTGTTACTGATATGATTGTGATATTCTGGACATTGTTAGTCCAAGGAGTTTGATATTCAGGATTGTATTGAAAGTGTTTTCAAATTTAATGTGCAATATGAAAAATGTTCTCAACTGTATGTCGAATGCCGGACTCAAATTCGATGAATATGCTAATGAATGTGCACACTGAATGAAAGTTACCGATAGCATAATATGTGAAATGATGCATTACATGACATTGATATGCATGATCAGATAAAGGAATTGTGACCAGAATGACCAACGTGCACAAAGAGCCACAAACTCAACGATTAATGAGCCCAATATGTACAATGGATACTAGACCGTATCTGAAATAAGCCCGATATCCACAAAGGATATGAGACAGTTAAATAGGCACTCGGTCACAACAAAATAAAAAAGAAAGTGGAGTCTTATGTGCATTTGCATATATATCTTTACATGTATCATGTGAATGATTGCAAAAAATGACTAAATTGAGTTGATATAATGGTATGCAATATTTGTGTAATGTTGATGATATGAATGATTGAGATGAATGATTGAAATATTCTAAAATGATTATATGAAATGTTTTTATTCATAATGGGCTTGTTGAAATATGATGTATAATGTGATCAAGTACTAAATTCTAAATGATGTGATATATGAGATTTGATTCTGAATAATGTTATATATGAGATTTGATTCTGAATGATGTGAGATACTAATTGAACTGTGTTATATACTTGTGATGTTTGTGCTCTGTTTTAAATGAGCACATCGATGATGGTTCATTAATCGAGTTCGCAAAATTCATCAAAATTGCAACGTTAATTTTCAGGTATTAAAGAGACCTAACTTCTAAAGCAATCTAGTAACAGTATAGTATTGTCAATTTTGAAACAAGAATGACTCAAAGGTCTGGTCAGCTGATGTCTGAGGAGTTTGGTAAGGATGTTTTTTGTTAACATTCCATTTCATGTTAGATATTTTGTATAGAATAGTAAACTCTTAGATGTTTTTGTAATGTAAATATAAGAATTATGGAATGTAATGACAAAGTAAGTTTATTTTTGTGAATGAAATAAGGAAATTTAGTCCTTTGAAACACTTGTGTTTTTGTGATGCCATAATAAGTGAATATGATTGCTCTAACATGCCATTCTCATAGGATATGTTCTCGGATATCCTCTGAATGTTCGGGTATATGCTCTATGATAGTGGTGTGTTACAAATTTAGTATAACATTGAGAAATTATTAGAAAATTCTCTTTCAACCAATGTTGTGAATATCATATCAGAATTGGAATCGAATTTGAATATGGTACAACATGATACCGGTACTAGTCAATATCAAATATCATTTTGATTATTTTTTAAAATTATAAAATATTCTTCAAATTTTATAAAATTATGAAACAATCATTTAGTACATTAAGTTAGATACTTTTTTTTACTTTACTTCAATCCAATCTCAATTAATTATAAAAATATAAATTTGATATAAAAACTATTTTATTTTTACTAATATTATTTTTCACATATTTCTCATAAATTAAGATGAGAAAAAGATCATTTAACTCTCATATAGATCTAAAATTAAGAATAACATAAAGTAAAAATATAAATTTATAACAAGTAAATTTAATTGCAAATGCTATCTTTACATATTTCAAAAGTTATTATAATAAATTTCACATGTATGCACTAAAAAAGTATACGTAGTCAATATGAAATATATAAAATATAAAATTTTTTATAAAAAATATTTAAATTATATTAAACTAATATATTTAATTATCTAATGTATACAGTATAAGTCTAATTATATAAACATTTATTTAATACATTCTTATTTGTATCTTTATTATTTATCAAATAAATTGTAGGCAATTTATCATAGTAATTTTTATTTTATATAAGATAAAATATAAGTTTTTTTCAATTTAATCCTATTTTTTGAATCATAATTCTAGCTAGTATTTGATCAATATTTTAGTTACTGGTCGATAGCCAGTTAGCCACCGATACTAATCAAAATAGCTAATACCCATCGATGCCAAAATTTAGTATAAAATCTTTTTGTTAGATACCAATTTTTTACCGGTAAGACTGGAACGAATGTACTAATCAATGCAGTACGATGTTCAGAATAATGCTTTCAAGTACTAACAGCTCTTTGAAAAAGTACTTAAGAATGATATTCGTGAAGTCTCCTATTATATAAGAAAATGACAGAAAAAAAAAATTGGAGTCCAAATCTTACATTTCTAAAACAAACGGCTTGATGTTGGCCTCAGGTAATAAATAAATAGTAGGGTGGTCAAATATGAAGCGACCCGATTTTAGTCCAAGTTGATCAGACTACGGGCGGGCCACAAGTTGAGGTTGGGTCGATCGAGTTATGGGTTGACCCATTTAAACCTGTGACTTAACTGTTATTTCAAAAACAAAACAACATCGTTTTTCATGTTTTTCATTTTAAAAAATTATGGTAGGCCGGCTGATCCGTCCGTGGTCAATCAGGCTATGATTTGGGCCACGGGCTGACTTATCTAGACCAAAAGAGCCATAGGTCAACTTGGTCCGCAGTCGAGTCAGATCAGGTCGCTCCATTTGCAAGTTTATAAATGAAATTATTAATTAACATAAAATAATGGGATAGACTTTCGTTTGATGGAAACAAAAACTCAATTGTTAAAAAAAGCCGACTACCTTACATTAGCCAGGTTGGAACACCGTGTTCTCATTAGTGCGTTCCAATCCTGTTTTACATAATCTTGTTCACGCATTTGTGTGAACTCTACATAAATATGTTGATAAGATTTAATAGAACAAGATATGAACTGGTTAATCGGAGCATAAATTAACCATGTAGACGAGTGTCATTATCATCGCTGAAAAAATGTATAGGAGTGATTGGTACATGAGATACCAAAAACAAAAACGACTTTTATTTAATAAATAAAGAGATCAACATAATAATTTATTTAATAAAAACAAAAAATATGAAATCCCCTTATTATTGTTATTTAAAAAATATAAGTACTTTACGTTAAAAAGAGCAAGTTGATTTAATCCTTAAATTTTAACACGAAAATTAAAAAGTCTAATATTACGCAGTCTTATTTTTAATTAGTAGAGATATTATTTTTAACTTTAAGATATGAATTGAAAATTATAAAAATAATTTAATTTATCAAGAATTTAGAAAAAGGAAATTAAGATATTAATAAATGCAAGGACTCTTGTTACCAAATTAAACTAACTTGTTTTTAATTAGAGTCAAAAGTTGTACTGCCATAGGATATTTGGACACACAACCTTATCTCAGTGAAGCGAACAAATTTAAAATGTTGTCCTCCGAGGATAATGTTATGTTTTGTCCTTTAGCGTCATGTCATGTGAGAGATAGATTAGCAAGGTATTAGTTAGTAGTAGTAATAGTACTGCAGATGAGTGATAGAAGCGTGAAATCATCCCTTAGTTAAGGGTTCATTCCGCGAGCCTGTTTGAGATAAAAAAAAGAAAAACAAAAATTAAAAACAAAAATATTCGAAACACAAAAACAGAGAGAGAGAGAGAGAGAGAGAGAGTGGAGAAATCACATCTTCTTCCTCGCGTACTTAACCAACCCTATTATGTTGGATTGGAGTCCATGAGCAAGCTCGTGCTTCGAAGCTTCTGAACGAGGTCGTATTTGAAAGAGTAGTTATATTTAGAAACATGGAGGAGAAGGTTCAACAGCAACTCATGGAGGTGGGATCCAAGCTCCTCGAGAACCTTCCCTCTTCCAAAGATGAGCTCCTTAAGCTCCTTGAGGTGTGCATTTGTTATGTTGAATTCGCAACTTTTTTCTTTCCTTTCTTGGGGTCTGGTTAGTTAATTCTGTTATTCTCTCTGTTTGCTTTCAAAGAGAGTGAAAAGAGGTGGAATTTTGGTGTTTCCTTCTTCTTGTTGTTTCTTTTACTGTTGCTATGTGTTTGTGTGTGACAGAGAATTTCTTGCGGTGTTTGTTTCGGTCAAATTGAGTTAGCTTCGGGTTTAAGAAGATTCTTAGGGTTCTAAGGGAGCTTAAATATTAAGACTTTCTCAGGTTTAGTATGTGAATTTGCTTTCTTTAGACTAGAAAGTTTGTTTTCTGTAGTGTTTGTGGTCCTGGAGCGTTTTTTCTTTGGGAATCAGGTTCAATTAGGGTTTGTTGGCTTCCCTTTTGTTCCATGATGTATTGTTTCTGAATAATTCTTCTTTTTTACTTTACTTGAGTACAATGTAGATGTTGTTAATTCTTTGTTTATTTTATGTTCGTTGCATAGTGTGTCTCTGTTTATTTGTTTCGGTTGTATATATTGTAATTAGAGGCTAGGGTATATGTTCCTGAGGATTAAATTATTGACCTTTAGTGAACCAAGTGCATGCCAATAAACATTGAGCTCGGGTTTAAAACATTCTTAGGCTAGTTAAATAATGAATTTCCATCATTTGAAGGCTTTTGGTTCTCTCTGGCTTCAAGTAATAGAAAAAATGGCTCTGAACTCCAATTTTTGACTGATATTCTACTTTTAATTCTGAAGATCTTGTCCGTGATTTTACTCATTCATATTGATTTTCACTAGAGGCTCTTGTCTTTAATTTTCTTATGACTGTTGACCTTTCAGTTTATGGGCATGGCCTGCATGACAATGTAACAGTTTAGAGTTTAGGTTAGTTGGATTAAGTTGTGCTAGCCCTTCGAGCCACAAAAAGTAATGCTGTCCTTTCATCCTGGCTTGGGGACCTGATTCATCAAAAGTTATAGGTTTCAAACTTTCATATATATTATTGCACTTTATTTGAGTGAATAGTGTTTACGAGTTTCTCTGGGCACAACCAAAAGACCTTTGTGTCATAGCAGATGCCATCAGATGTGCATGAGATAATACTGGCTTGTGGGCCGATTCCAATGTCCTTTCATATAACAGCTAATGATTAGTTTTATTGAATTGTACCTTTTGTCGCTGCAGTTTTTAGTTTCCTTTTCCAAATGGATCTATTTTCTGTTTTCCTTTTGGGGGCAGCGTGTTGGCAGGAATTTGGCTTTAGCAGTCTTGAAAAAATAAAACATTACTACCATTGTAATTTTGACATTAATAGTAGGGATCTTAGGCTCTTGATGAATTACTTGGCAGAGGTGGAACCTGCAAAAATTGGCCTAATTCAATCTTTTAAGTGTATAGAAGTCATAATCTCAAGATGATCATATGCTATTTAATAAGCTTAAAGGTTACCTCTGTTTCTAACAGAACTTGATGATTGCAACTTTTTCCATTTATATTGCGTGGACAAAAGCTTTCTTGGAAACAAGAACAACGAAAACAATGCTAAAAACAGCCCCTTTAACTGTTTCGCTGCCTGAATTTTGGCCTTCTCATTCTGCTGTTTAATTTCACAACTACGGAGCAGAAGAAGAGCTGTAACAGAGGAAAAATGATATTTCCCCTTTGTAATTACTCATTCCAGTGTTGATGATATTTGTCATTCTCTTTTTATTCTTTCCATATATGTTAATTGCTTATATACATAGAACTTACATAAGCTCTATGGAGTTTCTGTATGAGCTGAAGTTGCTAGAACTATGTTGAAACTACTTTTTTGTGACTCAGGGATACTGCTATCAGTTACTGCCCCAACTAAGCATTCCTCTTACTGATATTTACTTTGTGGTCTGGTACTGTTATGCTGCTTGTCTTATGAAATTTGTGTTGTGTACAGGCCAATCTGTTACAATATGTACATTCAGATTGTTGGTATGCATTCTTGGTAAAACTGGACTTTTAGTACCATGGAAAATATTTGTTCGCACACTTGCTTGTATTTTCTTTATAGGGCATAATTTTGTTTTCTTATTTGTTGCTTGCTAGTAATATGTGCTATACCTGCAGCAAGCTGCTACCTCTCTTTCTGAAATGGATCAATTGCCATCCACTTCAATAATGGAGTCAATGCAGCCTTTTCTTGATGCAATTATAAAGATGGAATTGCTAAAGCATCAAGATAGAGACGTTAAACTTTTGGTGGCAACCTGTATTTGTGAGATAACCCGGATTGCTGCACCTGAAGCTCCTTACAGCGGTGATGTTCTAAAGGTGCTTTTTTTTTTAACCTTGATCACACTTATTGACTAATGGATTCCATTTTACTAAAATACCTTAAAATTTTTGCTTCCTAGCTAATTGTTTTGCTGTCTGCAGGATGTTTTTCACTTGATTGTAGACACTTTTAGTGGGTTAAGCGAAGCTAGTAGTCCCTCATTTGGAAGGAGTGTTGTTATTTTGGAGACTCTTGCCAAATGTAGGTCATGTGTTGCGATGTTGGATCTTGAAAGCGATGATCTGGTGAATAAAATGTTCAGTACATTTTTTTCTGTAGCCAGGTGTGTTATATCCCATGGTTTTGTTTCATTTATGATGCTCAATATTATTTGCATGTGTTGGACTCATTTTTCTCTTATTTTAGTATCTTTTAGCTCAGTGCAATAATATGGATCAATGAAATATGTCTGTATAGATCTAGATGTTGTATGTTAGTTCTTCCAATCTAGAATTCTTCTCTATGGCATGCCAAAATGATTGATTTTCCTTATAAAAGTTTGAGAGTCAGACGTTTTCATTTACACTTCAAGTTAAATCATTTGATTTTCATCCAACTTTCAAGTTTCTCTACCCAGATATGATTGTTTGCTGTAAAGTTGATGTAGTTGAAGCATGGAACTATATGTTCTCTATGTTTTGATTGACAATCTAATGGCTAATGTCCTACTAGAAAGTTTATGGAGTTGTTGGGGGGCTGTGATGTGTGTGTCTGAGCTTAAAGGTTGTCTCGGTGTCATGATATCAGACCAAAGTTCTGGTAGAAGTATCGATAAGTGGTTCCTGATGTTTGGACTAGTTTGGTTGATAAATATAGGATATCTTTTTTAAGGATGGATCAACTTTTAGCATTATAATCCTAAGTGCAGGGTCTTTGGTCTGGATTCTTTTCTTTAACCTTTTCTAATCCCTTTCATGTGACGACCCAGTTCTCTATTCATTTATATTTGGAGCTCATAGTCGTATTCTGAATAACAGAAGTATGTGTTCCATATTTCAAAAAGTGATTGATGTCGAAACTTTGTCTTTGCAGTGATGATCATCAAGAAAGTATATCGTCTTCGATGCAGACAATCATGATCCTTCTCATTGAAGAAAGTGAGGATGTTCGAGAGGATCTTTTGCTTATTATTTTGTCTGTATTAGGACGTAACAGAAGTGTAAGCATTTTCTCTTGAGCTATATCGCAATTAACATTGTCAGGGCTATTATTATTATTTTTAATTTTGTATTTGTTATTATATGGCTTCCTTAATGGCAGATAATTGAATGATGCATGTAAATTGTAGGAGATCTCCCCTGCTGCAAGGAATCTTGCCATGAATGTTATAGAGCAATGTGCCAAAAAACTTGAAATTGGCATAAAACAGTTCCTTATATCATCTATATCCGGTGATAATAGGTCCAAAGATAACCAGATTGACTACCATGAAGTTATATATGATGTTTATCGTTGTGCTCCTAATATCCTATCAGGAGTTGCTCCATATATCACAGGGGAGCTACTGGTAATTTCAGATCCATTGCTTACTCATACTCTTCTATGCCTACATTTACAAAAATCTTACTTCTATATTACACTAGTATTAAGTTATTGGTGTCAACATAAATTTCTTGTGGAACCGTGAAAAAGGCTTGCACGTTTTGATGTACCTATGTACATGTGAATTTAAGACTTCATTAATCTTTGATGCTGTAACTTACTGTAAATGAATTAGTGATTTCTTACTATGTTTGTTCCCAATGCAGGCAGATAAGCTAGAGATTCGCTTGAAAGCTGTGGAATTAGTTGGAGATCTATTTGCTGTGCCAGGATCTCCCATCAGTGAATCGTTTCAGCCAATATTTTCAGAGTTTCTGAAAAGGTTGACTGATAGAGTAGTTGGGGTCAGGATGTCTGTCCTCGAACATGTTAAAAGTTGCCTGTTGACAGATCCATTTCGAGCTGAGGCTCCCCAAATCTTTTGTAAGTTTGGTGATTGTTTTGACAAATTTGTTCTTTGAGAACCTTACCTTATTTGATTTGGTTCAATATATTCCAGCTGCCCTTTGTGATCGACTGTTGGACTATGATGAGAATGTCCGAAAGCAAGTTGTTGACGTGATCTTCAATGTGGCATGTCATGCCTTGAGTTCAATTCCTGTAGAAACAATAAAATTAGTTGCAGATCGTCTCAGGGATAAATCTGTAGGCTCGTTGCTCTTTTCTTTTGGTGCATGAAATCGTTGCATAAGTATTTATGGTGTTATTCATAGTAATTAATGTGGTGTTTTTCTTTCTTGGACTTCTAGTTACTTGTTAAAAGTTATACCATGGAGAAACTTGCTGAGATATTCAAGGTTTATTGTGGGAAGTCCACTGAGGGCTCAATAAATCTAAGTGAATTCGATTGGATTCCTGGAAAGATTATGAGGTGTTTGTATGACAAAGATTTCAGGTAAGACATATTACTGTTCACTCTGTGCCATATTCTTTTTCCTTTCCTCTTCTGCCCTTCCATGGTAATATGTTAGGTGATCTGATAAACTTTATAGCTTTTAAGTTCTTGATTCTCCAGTTACTGGTTAAAGTAGTTTCTAACATGTATATTTTCTCTTCAGATCAGATACAATTGAATCAACTCTTTCTGGATCTCTATTTCCAGCTGAGTTCTCTGTAAAAAACAGAGTTAAGCACTGGGTCAGAGTTTTCTCTGCATTGGACAAAGTTGAGCTTAAAGCATTTGAGAAGATTTTGGAGCATAAACAAAGGTGCGTTTAACTAATGTTTGGTTTAGACCTGACTATTGGAGTTTTTGCAAATCTGATGAATTATTCGCTTTTCTTATGAATATTACATTTTTTAATGCAGATTACAGCAAGAGATGCAGAGATATCTGTCCCTTAGGCAGATGCATCAGGTACACAAATCTAGCAAATTTAACTCAATTCATGTTTAGCATAAAAGTTGAGAAAAAAGTTACATTCCATGAGTTTCAAGTGCAGAATGGAGATGCTCCTGAGATCCAAAAAAAGGTTCTGTTTTGCTTCCGGATCATGTCCCGCTCATTTGCTGAACCAGTGAAAGCTGAGGAGAATTTCCAGATACTTGATCAATTGAATGATACCAACATTTGGAAGATTTTGACAAGTCTACTTGATCCAAGTACTAGCTTATGTCAAACTTTTAGTAGTCGGGTAAGTGACATAATAGGAATAAATGTGATCAGTTTTTGCAATTTTCTGATTAGAAAACTAGACTTGAGGATCTGTGGTCTTCAAATTTGGGGTATAGAACTCATAAGCTTTATGGTTTCAACTTTGTGACTGACGATCTTACTGTGGGTATCCAGATTGTGTGCTAGCTATAACAGGCATTACCATGATATTTGCTGTTGTCATTTCAATACCTGCCACAATCTCCTGATTTAAAGTTCTTATCTATGGTTTCTTGATTCTGCTCCAAATGCTTACTGTTTGTTATTTTATCTGTAGACGTCTCTTACTACATTGATGTAAGCCTTACCAATTTGTCTCTGACTCTAGCTGAAAATAGTTTTTTCTTTAGAGAATCTGATTCTGATGCACATTTTCCTTTAGTTGGTCACTGCAATTAGCACCTTATGACAAATATAGAAGTAATTGACGTGTTGTACTGCTTTCCTAAAATCTCATTCGATAAGTCAACTGAAGTCACTTGTTCCCTGCAACTTATATTGAACATGAACCTGCATTTTTTCTTCTAAAAGTTGTTCTTGAAAATTTTCTTTTTGCAGGAAGATTTGCTTAAAATCCTTGGCGAGAAGCACAGACTCTATGAATTTTTGAGCAATCTCTCTTTGAAATGCTCTTATTTACTTTTCAACAAGGAGTATGTCAAAGATATTCTTCTGGAGGCTGCTAGACACAAATCTTCTGGAAATGCTCAGCTTACTCAATCTTGCATGGATATACTTGTGGTAAGAACAATACATTAGTCTAAAGTGTATTGTATCCTTCATCAAGTGACCATTTATTCATTGTTTATCTTTCGACATCTTTTTTCTTTACTGTGATTTAACCGTCGCTTAAGTTGGGAACTTTGTATTAGATACCTATTGTCTTTTTCTATGATTTTAGTTGTTGTGAATCCAGTATAGATCTTTAAGAGGCCATTGACTTTAAACTAAATGGCATTTGTATGTTTGTTCCTGCTTAAAGCTCATAATTTAAGTATCATGTTGATTTTTTCATCTGTTGAGAACTTATTGAAGTTTTATGTGATGAGTTTTCAGATTCTTGCACGTTTCTGTCCATTACTGCTTGGTGGGGCAGAAGAAGAACTAGTAAATTTCCTCAAAGATGATGATGACGTGATCAAAGAAGGGGCTTTGCACATTTTGGCAAAAGCTGGTGGTACCATACGTGAACAACTTGCAGTGTCGTCAAGGTACTGCCCTTTAAACTATTGGCATCTTGATTTGCACCTTAAATATACCCTTACACACTTATTGATTAATGCAGTTCAGTTGACCTCATATTAGAAAGGTTCTGTTTAGAAGGCACCCGAAGACAGGCCAAATATGCTGTTCATGCCCTGGCAGCTATAACAAAGGATGATGGGCTTAAGTCCCTCTCTGTTTTGTACAAGGTGGTGCCTCTTTTTTAATTTCTCCCTATTGCATGCTACTAGTGGTCAGATGTGTCACCTTCTCTGTAAGGTGCCATTTATAAATGTACTTGCATAAAACGATGTTGCTTGCTTGTTCAGAGACTTGTTGATATGTTGGAGGAGAAGAGACATTTGCCAGCTGTACTACAATCTTTGGGGTGCATAGCACAGACTGCAATGCCAGTTTTTGAAACTAGAGAGGGAGAGATTGAAAAATTCATAAAAAATAAGATCCTGGAATGCAGCAGTGTATGCCTTGAAGTTCCTTTCAATTTCTCTTATTTATGATTTACTGATTAATATTCTTCATAATTAAGGATGCTTTATTGTTACAGAAAGAAGACAATTCAAATGTTGGTTGGGATAGCAGAAGTGAACTGTGCTTGTTGAAGGTTGGTCCTTTTTATTTATCTCAATTCTTTCAAAGATGAGCTGTGTTCATTAAGTAAAGTTTTCATTTTTGTAGTCCCTAGACCCTGATTCTTTATCTTTTATCTGAATTTGAAATGAATATTGCATGCAGATTTATGGTATTAAGACATTGGTTAAGAGCTACTTGCCTGTCAAAGATGCACAACTTCGTCCTGGTATTGATGACCTTCTTGAAATCCTAAGGAAGATGCTTTGTTTTGGAGAATTGTCAACAGATACAGAATCAAGGTATCTTATTATTGTCACTTAAAATCAGTCTACATATCATCTTTGATTTGTCAGTTTTTATCTTGTGAGATTAATAGCTTTATTTACAAAGTTGTCTCATCATACAGCTCAGTTGACAAGGCCCACTTGAGACTTGCTTCTGCAAAGGCGGTTCTTAGATTATCAAAGCAATGGGATCATAAGATACCTATTGATATCTTCCACTTAACATTGAGGACACCAGAGGTAAAGTGCTTTCTGGTTATTGCTATCATCAGTTTTCCAGTTACTTGTAAGTTGCAACTATCTGATGGTTTATGTCATAATTTATTTTTCTTTGTTTCTTCCTTTTCTTTTTCATCTTTTAGATTCCCTTTCCCGAAGCTAGAAAGCTATTTTTAAGCAAAGTCCATCAGTATATAAAGGACAGGCTTCTGGATGTGAAATATGCGTGTGCATTCTTATTTAATTCAGTGGGATCAAAGCCCTCTGATCTGGAAGAGGTACGTAGCTGGAACCCGTTGGTTCATATTTAACCTATGCTGCCTAATTATGCTTTCTTTCTTCCTGTAAAATAAAGCTGCAAATACTTTCTTGATTGAAATTGACCCCCTGTTTGAATTGACAGGAGAAACAGAACCTTGTTGATATCATTCAAATGCATCACCAAGCAAAGGCCCGACAACCACCTGTCCAAAGTGATGCAACGCCAGTGTCACCTTATCCTGAACACATCCTCCCATACTTGGTCCACTCTCTTGCTCATCTGTCATGCCCCTGTGTAGATGAATGGAAAGATGTTAAAGCATTTGAACCAATATATCGGTTAGTTTCTGATTCCATATTAGTTCTTCTTTGAAGGTAATATTTAATCTACGTAATTTATTAAATGAAAGCATCAAATCCTTGTTTTGTACACAATTTGTTGCAGAGTAACATTATCTGTTTTTTTATGCTTTTTCAGGAAATTATACTTAATTGTTTCAATGCTTGTGCAAAAAGATGAAGATGCTAAGTTGGATTCTGGTTCCAACAAGGAGGAGAGTATTTCTGCTATAGTGTCTATATTTCAGAGTATCAAGTCCTCTGAAGATATAGTTGATGCAGCAAAATCCAAGGTCACAGAGAAACTATTCCTACTGTGTACTCTTCTTTATCTTTTTGTTTAATGAATAGAAACTTGCCACAAGATGACTGGTCACTGTAAAATTTTAGTGAATAAAAATGGTCTTATGATTGGAATTTTTGATGTCCACAGAATTCCCATGTTATCTCTGATCTTGGGCTGGCAGTTACCAAGCGCTTAGCTCAAAAGGAGGATGATCTGCAAAAGTTGGCTTCAAGGGTATCTCTGCCTACAATGCTGTATAAACCACATGAAGAGGAAGAAAGCAATGAATCTATGGTAGTTTCGGCAACTTCAAATAATTTTAGTTGTTCTATTGATAGGAAACTAATTGAGCTCATGGCAAAGTAAAGTTCCTGATGGTTTCTCCAGAATCAACATAGTTTATTAATTCTTTTACATTGCTGCATTTTATCATTTCATTCACTTAGCTTTGAATGATTTTGTTCTTTTGAGTACATTGTGAGTATATTCTTATTTTCATCAATGGTATTTCGTGCTTTTGATAGGCAAAAGGACATACATGGTTGGCTGATGAGAGTGTCTTGACTTACATGGAATCACTTAACTTGGACACAGATCAGAAAGTATGTTCTAGTGCTAGAAGCACTTTCCACAATGCAATACTTTTCTGTGCCACTAGGTGTTGCTTCCAACTTTTACTAAATTGTATTTCCTGTGGTAAACTCAGGTTGTTTCAGATGTTGCTGAGGATCAGACTCAAAAAGACAGTGAAACAGAAGCAAATGAAATGCCTCTTGGGAAAATCATAAGACAGTTGAAGTCTCAGGGAACCAAGAGCAGAACGGGTAAAAAGAAATCTTCATCAGTCAAAGCAAGGGATGCTGATAATGATGTTGATATTTTAAAAATGGTGAGGGAAATTAATTTGGATAATTTGGGGATATCTAGCAAGTTTGAGTCTAGCAACGGGCACAAAAACTTTTCAAGCGAGGAAAAATCAGAAGTGGATCATCAAAAAGCTCAAAAGAGGAAAGTTGGTGAAATTTCTTCCATTCCTGTTCCTAAACGCAGGCGATCATCATACGGTCATAGTGCTTTAAGATCAACTCAAAGTCCTTTAAACCCTTTGTTAAAAGCTTTTGGACATGATTCCAGT
Organism: Erythroxylum citrifolium; assembly: GCA_026284465.1. Classification (NCBI taxonomy): domain Eukaryota; kingdom Viridiplantae; phylum Streptophyta; class Magnoliopsida; order Malpighiales; family Erythroxylaceae; genus Erythroxylum; species Erythroxylum citrifolium. Next base: position 8,637,686 of record JANKOE010000204.1, read on the forward strand.
CCTAATTCGGGGGACAAAAAGTCAAGGCTGAAAGAAAGCGCTGAATCTAACTTCCTTCGAAAAAGCACAAGTTTTTCATCAAAACTAAAAGGCAAAACTACTGATTTGGGTCACAATGACAATGAAGTTGGAGATACTGACGAAGATGATCTGATGGTAAGATTTATTTAATTATCAGTATGGTGGCTTATATATGTTTAATGATTTTTAAAAATAATTTGTTCTGCTTTAGATGCATACTTTGACTGATAAGAAGAATGCTGCTAACAAGTCTGTGACTGAATCCACCAAGAAGCGAAAAAGAAGAAGCGTTGCAGGGCTAGCAAAGGTTAATATTTTGTCCTTCACTTGAAACAATATCAAGTTTATTTCTTTGCTACTTTCAGTTGAGCATAATCTAAGAAATTGCTTCTCAATTATGTTTAATATTATTTCCCATCTGGTGATACTTATCCGTGTACCAAGAAAAACATGATGATACTTGGTTGGCTCTATTAGTGCATTAAAACCTAGTTGGGAATACCTCCTCAACAAATGGAAGAAGAAATTTTTCTTTGATCGGTGAGATTTAGAGTTTTACCTCTAGTTTTGTGATTTGTCCCTCTCTGTCTCTCTTGCTCTTAAACGAGTACCGTGCACATCTGTATACCTGTTCACATTTAAGGTGTTCAAGGTTGATAATGATATGCTGGTCTAGTCTAAATTCATGCATATAGCATAATCCTGCTGTAAATGGCAACATTGAAACTGCCTTTTTTGTGCATGAGACATACTCTAATTCTTATTATTGTTCCTTCTTGTTGGTTTTCTTGTTTGAAGGTTTCTTTCCTGTGATGTAACAGCTCTGGATATTTTCCCTTCCAACATATAATACGATGCCCTACTTATTTCTCTTGTTGTTTCGCTTTAACTTCCTCTTCCTTTTCCTCTTTCCAGTGCTCAACAAAGAAAAGTGTCATTGACAATGAAGAACTAATTGGGTGTAAAATCAAAGTTTGGTGGCCCTTGGATAAAGAGTAAGTACAGTTTTGTTTGATTGAAAGCCATAATATTTTCAGACAGTTGTCCGGCCACTTCTTTTACCCTATGTGCAATAGTTTTTGGTTCTTTAGTTGACATGAACACTTCTTAAAATTCAAGTTAATGTGCTCCTGTTGCTGAGTAAGACATTCTGTGAACATCTCTTAAGTTTTCTTTTCTTTAGACTCTTTCTATCTTTTCCTAGTTTAAGATGCTTCTGTTCGTCATTCTACTTCTGGGTGGTGTTGGGGGATAAGTAGATTTAAAGTTCCATATAGTACTGAGGTTTAGATGACGGGAGTAGGTAAATGCTGTGCTAAAACCTGCTTTCTGTCCAATGGCATTCTAGAAATCTCTTTTAACTTTGGGATTACATTTATGTATTCATGCTGGTCAAATTGGCAGGTTTTATGAAGGTATAGTTAAATCTTATGACCCACTAAAGGGAAAACATGTGGTAAGTTTCTCTCTTCTCTGTATCTGAATTTGTATATTGGGACTATTTGTGATGCTCATGTCTGGAGTAACATCTGTTTGCTTGGTGCAGATACTGTATGAGGATGGAGATGTTGAAGTACTTCGTTTAGATAAAGAGCGATGGCAGCTTGTTGATCGCAAACCTTCAAAGGTCCGCTATCTTTAACATTCTCTCCTCAAGCTTCTGGGTTCAAAAATTTTTCCCAGGAAGAAATTACTTGATGATTGCCTTTGTAATTTTTCCTCTTTCCATTTCAGAAGTTGAGCTCTTCTCAACAGGCCTTTTCTGCTGTATGGTAAGTATTGTATGTATTGCAGGATTTTTCTTTTTCTCAATCCTGGCAATGTTAGGATATATGTCATAAAAGTTTGTTACTTTAGCACCCATTTCTATATAAACTTATGGGACTACTTGTCCTTCCCTGTGGTATCATTAATGGCTTGGTTATGGAATTCGAGTTGCATAGAAATCCTTCTCCCCAGTTCATGTCTGATACTTTAAACTGTTTTGCAGGTCACCTTCAAAAAAAAGTAGAAGTTCCAGTGGTTCAAATCAAAAGAAGAAATCAACCAAAATGTCAGTATGAAATGCTTTTATCTCTTGCTGAGCTATTATGTTGCACTTCCTTTCCATTGAATTCTTTATATAATTCTGTCAAAATTTAATATTACAGAGTTAAAGGAATAAGAACTCCGAAGAAAAAACCTAAACAGGTGCCAAAAGAATCTAAAGATAAAGGGGATCCTGATGTATCATTAAACCCTGAGGCTACTGCGGCAACAGAAGAAGGTGAGATAACTGATATAGAGTATCTTCTTGGGAAGTCAAGTTCTGTAAAAACTCAGGATGTTAGTTGTTAAAGCATTTAGCTGTACAATTGCTAGGTCAATTTTGTGGATTAGATTTGTAAAAGGTTTTTAATTAAAAGTAATGTGATGTCACTGTTTGGTTAATGTTTCCTTTATTTTTTTATTTATCATTATGTGCAATTATTTGTTAAGTTCTATGTTGGTGTTGATTCTGCAGTTGCACTCTCAATTGCGATTGGAGTGATTGTCATATGTTTTTGTTCTTTTTTTCCATTCAATACACTCTGTTTATTGTATCTTGCAAAGCTAGCATATAGATAATTTGCAAAGCTAGCATATAGATAATTACGCTTATTGGAACCCCCCAATTCTGGTTTGTTTCCTGCCAGATGAGTCTCAAGGTGAACCCCAGAGGGTGACTGAGGATCTATCAGATTTGGAGGAATCCGTTAAGGAACAATCGGTTTCAAGAGGAGCACAGTTGGATGAAGCAGACAAGAGCCCTAATCATTCAGAGGAATCTGATGAAGAGACAAAATCCAATTTTAAGACTGAAGTTTCTATAGATATAGAAAACACAGTGCAAGATACTAAAAAAATTGATGCCATAGAGGAGAGAGAAGCGGATGATTTGAGTGAATCCTTGGAAAAGGATGCTAAAAAAGACAATTCAGATTCTGAAGGAAATCAGCAAATGCTCGCAGCTGAGGATTCCCATGCAGAGCCAGAGAAAGTATCTATAGAATCATCACAGCCTTTAGATGTTGAGGAGGATGAAATCTCCGACGATGAGCCGCTTGTACTTGCATCTACCTTTACATTAAGTTCATGCATCGTATTTGATTGCTCCAGACTTCATTTTAAATCATGTTAATTTGTTAATTGCAGAGCAACTGGAAACATAAGGTAAAAAAACCAGCACCAAAGTGAAGTAAGCAAGCAGTTTAGCTACAGGGAAAGCAGTCTCCAGCAGAATGGCGCAAACTGAAGCACTTTGTCAGATATCCGGTCAAGTTGTAGTCAGCAAAGGGAGAAAGAAGACACAAAGTGATTCAACAATATAAACATGGTAATAAAATCGTGATGCAATTTCCCTTGATTACTTATGAATGTAAAGTAACATTAGATGACATTGCCCCAACCTTGATAGGAACGTTAGTGTCTTGTTATTGCCCTGCAATACCAATTAGATTATTTAGTGTCATTGTGGATCTAGTGTAGTTTAGTGCACCATTCTGACCAACTAGGAGATGATAAAATAGATGTAGGTGGTGGTTTGTATAGTTGGTAGTTGGGGGCAGTGCTTGTATGTGTCAATATGTTGATGCTTGAAATATTTTTTTTGACATCTATCAAAGTGAAAAATATTTTGTTTGTTTCTTTGTTATTGTGTAGATTGCATTCTCTTTTTTGTTTCTTCCATTTCTTATAGAGAGAGTGCTTCAACAGCTGTTGAAAAGCTGAACAGAGAAACTCTTCTTGTACCAAAAAATGGTAATCCATTGACATGAAGCATGAATACAAGTTTGCTGGTCCTCCATTACTTTTGCCAATGTAATTTACAATATCCTTAACTTTCATATAATCAATATTTCCGTACAAATCCAACATTCCAAATGTTGACAATTACAAATTTACAATGTTATCCAATTACCTTATCATTATATTATATGATTTGTGCGACTCTATATACATAATGACTTTCTTTCCCCGAATGACTGTTATTACTAGGCTAATAAATCAGAAGCTTGATTGGGAAATACTAGGTTCCAATTATAAAATACAATATAAATACATAAATAAATACACAAATTAGAAAAACAAGAGACAACTATAAGAATAAATCACGTTAATTTTTACAAAAATATTAAAATTATTTATACAACGAATGATTGGGCGGGAAAAACTTAGAAGATTTAAGAAAACGGTAAAAATTTCTCCAAATGAGATCTTTTATTTGTATTTTATTATGAAAAAGCGTCGGGAAATATGTAGAAAAGAAAAAATAAGTTTACTATATAATTATTTGTAGAAAATTCAATTAAAAACAATAATGACTTATTCTATCATATTATCATGTTGACATTATTTACTAGTCATAGTATATAATATAAGTAAATAAAATTTCTTTAAATTGGACTTAGTAATGAAGTAAGTACAGTTCCCACGTACTCGTGTCAAGACGCGGCGGAGACGGGAGACATTCAAAAGACAAGAAAGAATGAGAAAAGACTAAAGAGAGTGGAAGAAGACCAAAAGACCAAAACGAGTACGTGTGATCTGAGGTGGTTAACGTTGTCAAAGAGACCTCAGTCGAACAATCCCAAACTGACACGTGTTTGTCAAGGAATGTTGTCGTCTGAGCTTACGTCTCATTGCCTGGTGACCTCCTCTTCTTTATAACATTCCGCTGTTGGAACTTGAACTTAACAAAACAAATTTCCACCCCAAAGCGCTCAACTTTCCGCGAAGCTCTAAACTTTCTTTGCTTTTTGGTAAGTTATAGATTTTGGTTTTGCTACTTCTACGTGGGTTTCTTTTGTTTTTCTCGTCTTCGTTCATTTTGCCTTCTAGTTAATGTTTTTCGTGGTTCAGTTTTCATTTACTGTGGCTGGTTTTCCGGATTAGAAGACTCTGGTGACTGCCATTTTCTTTACTTGACACGATTCTGGATTCTGGTGCTGATTAACGTTTGTGATCTGATTGCTTTCTCTTTTCCTCTTATATATCTCTGTCTGTTTAGTTAGCTACTCGCTCTTTTCCTCAATCAACCTCACACTGTTTTGTTTATGCATGCAAGTAAATTTACCTGAAGTTGTTTTTGGTATGACCATTTACATAAGTTGCAGAAAAATAACGGAGAATGATGGTGTGGCTACGAGCTGCTTATGTTGAATGTGTTCTTTAATAGGAAGTTATCTAAATTATTGGAAAGCGTATTTCTTTAAGTTAGTGAAATCTCTGTTAAAACCTATGTTGCACCTTCATTTAATTCCTTCCACTCTGTAATCAGATGAATTTATTTTACTCAAGTAATGTTTGGGTGGTTATGTCAAATCTCTTGCTATGCAATTGCTGTTTATCTGCAATTTAGTAACTGTCAAGATGATCATCTTATTGAAGTCTTGGGAATTCTTCTACTTTTCTTTGCAGTGGCTTTCGTTGTTTGTGCTGTTACTTTGATAGGCGTGTTGTATGGCAGAGCAGTTAGGGTTGCTAAAAGTCACAATTGTGCAAGGAAAGAAATTGGTAATCCGGGACTTTAAGAGCAGTGATCCTTATGTAATTGTCAAACTTGGAAACCAGGTGATTCCAGGATTTATCATTCTTCTTATAGCATTGGTTTTTCCGGTCAGAATTGTTATTTCTATGATTGTGTTGAACGGCTTTTTCTTTGAATGTTACCCTGAATGGTATTTGCTTTCACAGATAGCTAAGACCAAGGTTATCAATAGTTGTCTTAACCCAGTTTGGAATGAAGAGCTAAGTTTCTTTCTGACTGAACCTGCTGGTGTTCTAAGCTTGGTAAGATTGAAGCTTCTGAACTATATTTCTACTGGCAATTAAATTTTTGGAGTTAAATTTCAAAAACCATTTGAATATGATATGTGGACAAGTGCTTTCGCTCTTCACATTCTCCTGGCTTTGACCTAGCAGGAGATTGGTTGAATGGAATATGTCTACTAGGAATTTTCGTATGATCCATAGGTAAATTAGTGGTTTAAATGAGGAGTTTATATCCATGTTTGATTTCATTACAGGATGATCTTAGGTCTCTGTCTATGGTTTTATTTTTGATCAAGTGTGGCAACTTTATGCAGGTTGAGCGAACTAATAGTTTGGGGTTACTGGTATTAAGTAAATTGTGGTAGTGCCCCTTCAAAAGTTAAATACTTTTAATGTGGATTTGGCTGTTTATTTAGTAGTATCATTTGATAACAGATTCGATGAACAGATCTGATGCCCAAATATCTCTTTCAACAGGAGGTGTTTGACAAAGACAGATTCAAGGCTGACGATAAGATGGGACATGCTTCCCTCAACCTTCAGCCAATTGTCTCTGCTGCGAGACTGAAACAGATTCTGCACGTTTCAGGAGGTGAGACTTTATTGAGGAAGGTTGTTCCAGATATCGATAACTGTCTTGCAAGTGAAAGTTGCATTAGTTGTATAGATGGCGAGGTGGTGCAAAGTGCATGGTTGAGGCTCCGTGCGGTTAAATCTGGAGATATAGAACTTAAGGTTAAGTTAATCAATCCTCCTGTTACTCATAAAGGATAGTGAAGAATGCATTACTCTAGGAATATTTTTGTAACGATCACAAGGATGGGAAATGAGTTCAGATTGTCCTTCAGGTGTGTGTCTAATGGATGTTGTTCAATGTAGTGTAGCAGAGGTCAGTGTAAGGGAATGTTGCATCAAATGTCAACTGCAACTGGAAATGAAACACATTGTCATTCTCTTCTACTTCTATTATATTGTTTTTTCCTCTTTTGTATAGCATATCAATATTTACCAGTATTTAGCCCAGTGGAGCCAGAGGAACAAATTTCGAGGTTGGTCCATAACAAAGCATCACAAATAAGCTTCAAGAGACCTGTTTACTACCTTTGTTTGCTTGCTAGATTCTAGATGGTAAGAAGAGCTCATATGTAGTTTGGTTTCCTGCCAAAAATTGCTCATGAACAAGGGATCTCAGTCAAAACGGAATGGGATATGTCATGGAGACAGATTATCACTTTAGCAAACAATTCAACTATTATTTTCCTGAATATGGATGTTTGAGCAGAATAAAATGATGACGCTTGGATAGCCCGTTGAGATAAGGTTGTTGAGCACATGGCGCCAAATTTTGAACAGGTTGTTGAAACCTCCAAATTAATTCTGATTCTCTAAAATTTTTTTAGTAGTCGTGGAATCAGGTCGAATTTCTAAAGAACTAAATATTAGTTTATTAATTTCAATAAAAAAATTAAAAAGCAAGGTCTATAAAAGTGAGAAAGTCAAGATTACCAAACTCTGATTTAAGGGAAAGATCTCATCTAATTGTAACATTGATCATTGGTTTAAAAAGAATATTTTCACAATTCAAGCAGTTAGTCTGAAAAACATTAGGATACTCGTAATAATTATCAAATTTTCCTAAATTAATTGGTTCAAACCCAGCATTTAAACCAAAACTTATCATCTATTGACTAAGTGTGATAGCATTCCATATCAAATAAAAGATGGCAATAAGCTTAGTGAAAAAGACTAACCCTAAATTAAATAATCAAGATAGCTGCAATCATTCAACTTAGTTTTCTTGTTTATCATAAGTTAAATATGGAAATTCATAAATATCCTCTTTGCTACTTGTACCAATCTTTCATGACAATTATGGATCACTGAATTCATAGATAGCGATAGAATAATTAACATTAAATTAAATTGTCAGATAAATCAATATTAATCATTCACGAAACAAGAGAACTCAAAACGAGAAATACTTGAATTAAAATATGAATAAAAGTTAAGAACACAAAAACTCACAAGGTTACAATTTAAGTATTGAATCCCCTTGAATCAAAATAACTGAGTTTAACCATACATGGCTTTTTCTCCAATAGCAAAAATAGAAAACAGACTAAGAAATGCAAAAGGTGTAAAACGAGGGAACCTCTTTCTGTTGTGAGGAACGTCCCTTTTATAGGGTTTTCTAATATAATCATAATCTAACTCTAACTTGCAAAATGTCTATCTAAAACGAATTCAAATTCCTACATGATAAGGATAAGGCAACATTTTCTAGTCAAACTCCAACTCTTCAAGTAATCAATTTTATCCACTGCAGCAATCTTTCCACTTCATCCAAAATTTTGTAATTATCATTAATAATGTCCCAATTTTATGTAATCTCTACTCTTCATCTCCTGAAACAAAACAAATATTAATTTTAACTTTTAAGCACAAAAATAAATTCAAAACAAAGGAGATAATATCAAATAATACGTCAAGATGAGATCTTATCAATTATACACTGAAATAAATCCAGTTTGAATTTTGAAATATTATATAGTTATCATTAAAATCGTTAATCATAAACTTTGAGCTAACAATCTCCTCCTTTTTGATGATAACAAGCAATAATAGATATATTTTTTCAAAATTTAAAGAGATAATAGATGATTTCGAAAGATACCCGTGACTTTTATATGTTCAGATATAATTAGAAGGAGCCTGTCTCTTAAGAAAGGAACATATAGTTATATATCGTAGATTTTCACAAGTTTAACATCAAATCAATCACATATATAATCGAGGCAGCATTCAGAAATATATCATCATATATGCACACAAAAACATCCATATAAACTCTCCTCCTTTGTCATTATAAAAAATAATAAAGTATAGTTAGAGACATCCTTTCGGGCTTCGCCCATTTTGTCTACCAAAAAAAAAAAAGTATAGGGAGGAAGTGAAATAAAAAGAATGAAATAGAGGGAAAAAGTAAATATTGTATCAAACAAAATTATTAGTATAAATAAACCAAGTAGAAAGCAAATAACAATAGAGTTATTGAAGAGATTTAAAGATTCTACAGAGCAAAATATGCATGTCAAGAAGTTGATTGTACATGTTATCTATTTTTTTCTCGCGTTTGTTCTTAATTAGTTTGAATATCCTTCAGTTTTTGTTGAATATTTGACTATTTTCATCATGAGGAGGGATAAGAGTTTGTTGGTCTAGAGAAGGATCTAAGTTTTTGCTACTCTTTCAGATCTTTTGTCTACCCAGACATTGTTTTGCAATCTATAACCAAATTGATATGGAATGGAAGGGTGAAACTTTGCTGGTGCATATCAATTCAGATTTGCATAAGGAACGCTATAATGGTTGAAAATCTTGGTGAGCAACATTCTATAAGGTAGGTAACCGATTGTATTCTTATGATTCCCCTTATCCACCATGAATCTCAAGATCATAGCAGAAGGATTCATTATATTTCCTTTTAGCAAATTATACACCATATAAGTGTCCAGTTTCAACTGAGCTACTCCTGGGAAAAATTGAAGTAGCTAAAAGCGATGCAAGACATCGTGGTATTAAGTCTAATTGTCTACTCCAGGGTCTCCCATCTTGGATGTTTTCAGCATGAAAGCAAATGGATTTGACAACTTCGACTAACTCCTGATCATCAACATCCCACTTATGACAGGAAAAATTAGTTCTTCCCATAGGAGCTACTTCCAGTATATCTCCTAATATTTCCTAGAAATTAAAATTTCACATTCATGCACCCATGAGACAGTGGCTAGTTTTCCATTAATTTCTTCCTTTTTCATAAGTGTGTAAAATATCTTGACTAGCTCATCGCATACTGTCTCATTTAATTTCAGAAAATTTTCCTAACCAATAGTAACAAAGTAAGGAGAGATAGGTATACCTCTGTCATCAAACATCATGGAACATTTTTTGTGGTATTGATGTCTTTCCTTTTTGTGCTGCTAATTTTATCTTCTTTGCCCTTTTTTCTTTAGGAATCATCTCTTCATAAAACAACTTACTTCTATCAATAGTTTCTTCAGTCACATGCGCTTTTCCCTTCTTTATTTCTTTCTTTTTTCTAGATTCTTCTTCCTCTTTCTTTTCGTCATTAGGGTTTTCCTTTTGTTAAAATTTTTTCTCAGCTTACTTTGCAAGATTTCCTCTGCTTCATGGTTGTCTAATCAACCAAGAATGTTCTTCATCTGAATCATCATCACTTATAACCCAATGCACTTCTGATACTTGGGGCTTAGAGGAGATAGGTTCAGTAACATGAGCTTCACCATGACTATCAATAGAATTTGGAGATATCTTTTTTCTTTTTGATCTGGTTCGTGCCATAGTAAGAGCGATGGATGAGGATTAGAAGATTTGAGATGAAAACAAAGAGTTGGAATGCAAAGAGTCAAAACCGGCACTTCGAATAATAATGAGGGTGAGTAGAGGAGAGAAGTTTGTTTATGATATATTAGGCATTTCTTCAGCGTTGATTTCGTGTGAAGATGAACGATCGTACACTAATACAGGAAGTGTGATTGTTTGCGTATCTTTTGACAGATTCGTACAACCGCTTGTTAGAACTTCTCACGCGCCTTTAAATGTTGAAACGACAAAACAAAGGAAATGACCTTTTAGTACATGTGTAATCTTGCTCTATTAAACCGAAAGGAGCCTTCTAAAATGAAGGAATCCTTCCGTTGGTGTGTGTTAGAAGGGGCTTTCTAAACTCTAAGGGGCCTACCAAACCAAGAGAGAGTTTCTAAGGAATCAGAATAGAAAGAGCTTGCTAAACAAAATGCAAAGGCAAGTAGCAAAGAGTTTTCATGCAAAACTAATATCAAAGAGTTTGCACATACCAAGCTCTTTTCTTAACATGCAAAATCTATCTTCAGAGAGTGGCTTGGTGAAAATGTCAATTGTTTGATTCTCAGTATTAACATGCAAAATATCAATGGTTCCTTCTAAAACATGATCTCTAAGAAAATGATGTTTGATTTCTATATGCTTAGTCCTAGAATGATGCATAGGATTTTTAAAAAGATTTATAACACTCGTATTATCACATAATATAGGAATATGAAAAAAATTTTAGAGAAAAATCCTATAGTTGATGCTTCATCCATAAGATTTGAGCACAACAGCTGGCAGCTGCTATACATTTCACTTCATTCGACGAAAACGCGGTGCAATTTTGCTTCTTACGGAACCAAAATACTACATCCTCTAAGAAATTGACAGTGACCACTTGTGCTTTCTCCATCAGCTTTATCACCTATATAATCTGCATCACAATAGCCCACTATGTCAAATGAATCAAATATCGAAAGATTCTTTTGCTGCTTAAAGTTGGCTTTCTTTTGGATTTGATTGAAAGCGTGCGCAAAGACACATACTAAGCATAATGTCAAGTCTTGAGCTTGTAAGATATAGTAGTGATCCAATCATTCCTTTATACTTTGTCTCATTCGTAGCTTTGCCTTCTTCGTCTTTATCATGTTTAGTTCTAGTGTAAATTGGAGTACCCATTAGTTTGACATTCTTAAAATGATTTTTTCTTGATGAGTTCCTTTGTGTGTTTGTCTAGGCTAATGAAGATTCCTTTTTTTGTTTATCTGATTTTTAATCCGAGAAAGAATAATAATTCTTCCATCATGATCATTTAAAACTCGTTGCATTAATGCTGAGAATTCTAACAGAAGGATGGATTAATAACACCAAATATTATGTCATCAACATATATTTGCACTATGAGTAAATAATTCTCCTTTCTCTTAGTAAATAAGGTTTTATCGACCTTTCCTCTTCCAAAGTTATTCTCAAGCAGAAAGTTACGTAACCTCTCATACCATGCCTGAGGAGCTTGCTTTAAACCACATAGAGCTTTGGATAGCTTCATCACGTAATCCGGATAGTTTTCATCTTCAAAACCTGAGAGTTGCTTATCAAATACTTCTTCGTTAATGTAACCATTTAAGAATGCACTCTTAACATTCATCTGGAACAACTTGAAGTTTCTATAGTAAGCAAAGGAAAGTAAAATTCTAATCGATTACAATTTAACAACATGTGCATAAGTTTCATCAAAATCAATACCTTCCTATTGATTGTAACCTTGAGCTACAAGTCCAGCTTCCTTTCTTACCACCTTATCATTTTCGTCAAGTTTATTTCGAAAAACCTACTAATTTCTAATAACGGACTTTTTTGTGTGGACAAGACACCAGATTCCATACTTTGTTCTTGTCAAACTGACTTAGCTCATCTTTCATAGTTGAGACCCAATTCTCATCAGTAAGAGCTTCTTCAACAGTCTTTGGTTCTATTTGTGAGATGAGAGCATCAAGGTTATTCTTGAACGATGATCCTATTCCTAGAATTTCAAAAGGATCTCCCAGAATATATCGATGTGTATTAAAACCTTTTCATTCTGTTGTGTTTTTCGTTGCACGGACTCCTGATGGGAGGTGCTTAAGGAAGGAGCCTACTCTGTCCTAGCTTCATAAGGACTTTCTTGATCTTGTGGTTCTGAAGCCGCTATAGGTATGGTTTGAGTCTCCGATGTATCTTTAAGAATCAAAGGATGCTCTTCATCATCTGAATCAGCTACTGTTGTTGATGGTAGTGCTTCATCAAATACTAAATGTATTGATTCTTCTATCCTTCTTGGTCTTTTATTGCAAATTCTGAATCCTTTACTAGCAGTATTGTAGCCCAAGAAAATAGCTTCATCTGATCTCACATTTAACTTTCTATGGTTGTATTTTCCATTGTTTATAACAAAACACTTGCAGCCAAATGCTCGAAAGTAAGCAACATTTGGTTTTCTTCCTTTCCACAGCTCATAGGGGTATTTTTCAGAATAAGTCTTATAAGACATCTGTTAAGTAAATAACATGTCATGGATACTACTTCTGCCCAGTATCTATGAGGTAGTCCACTTTCACACAATATCGTCCAAGCCATATTAACCAAAGTTTTGTTCTTTCTTTCTACAATTCCATTTTGTTAAGGAGTCCTTGGACAAGAGAAGTTATGAGTTATACCATTGCTGGCACAAAATTCTTCAAACTTTCTATTATCAAATTCTTCTCCATGAAGTGACACAGTACCCTTTTTCAATATGTTTTTTTTGCAAAACTTCTCAAACACTTTAAAATCGTCATCCTTATTTGATAAGAAATAAACCTGTGTAAATCTGGAGTAATCATCTACTAGAATAAAACCGTAATGTTTACTATTAAGACTTTGAGTCCTAGTGGAACCGAATAAATCCACGTGTACAAGTTCAAGTGGTTGGCTAGTAGACACAATATTTTTAGGAGGAAAGATGCTTCTGACTTGTTTACCTTTTAAACAAGCCTCACAAACTTGATTGCTTTCGAACTTTAAGGTCAATAGTCCTCTTACTAACTCGTTTTTGGACAATTTTGATAGAATGATCATATTGCAAATCTTCTATGCGAGATAAATGAATCATTTTCTATAGAGACAAAACACTTAACACTTTGTGAGGACATGTCTTTCAGTTGAGCACAATATATATTCTGATTTCTAGGACCAACAAACACAATATTATCATTATTAATATCGACAATTTCACAATGAGATGCATAGAAAATGACATAGCTGACTCACAATCAACAGGTTATATTTCAAACCATCAATAAGAGAACGTTATCAATAGAGGTAGAGTCAAAATAACCAATTTTAGTAACCTTGCTTTATTTTTGTTTGTAAAGATAACATTACCTCCGTCTTTTCTTTCAATGTAGTTAAAGTGTGACATTTCACCTATCATGTGTCTTGAACAACCACTATCAACTATCCATTGATTCTCCCTTGTCTCCATTTTGAAACATATCTGTAGAAAGCATTATCTCATTTTAGATACCGAAAATTTTCTAGGTCCTTTCGGGTTAGTAGTTTGACCTTTTAGTCTCCAAACATATATCATCATCATCATTATCACACCCGAAGTCCCGCAATGAAGCAGGGTCTGGGGGGCTAATAGTACGCAGCCTTACCCTTACATTGTTGAGAGGTTGTTTCCAGTAGATTCGAATGCAGATGTTACAAGATAATAGTGATGCAGGTCAAAAGCGTAAATACTTAAAAACAAACAATATATAAATACCAGGAATAAAAATAGTAAAGAAAATACTAAAATTAAATTAAATTAAATTAATAATAATAATAATAATAATAATAATAATAATAATAATAATAATAATAATAATAATAATAATAATAATAAT
>JANKOE010000204.1:8684598-8696350 GCA_026284465.1 Erythroxylum citrifolium
TTTAATAATCAAAACCTACACAATAAAATCCTCAATTTCTTCCAACCAAATTACAATTAATCAAACTAAAATCCTCACAATAATTTACACATGCTTATTACGAATCGGGGCCCAACATGAATTCTTTTATACTTTGTATATTTCAGGACTATTTTTAGAAGATATACACGTAGAAAAACCCTAGATAAAACTCTAGAAGACTCAAAAGTATATAAAGAAGAGAAAAACATCACTTGACAGTTGTATAAACATAATTAAAGGAGATCAAAAGAGCAAATTTCTCATAAACAAGACTGTAGATTTTCCAGCTTAATGCAAAGAAGAGATTTCCTTGTTGTTGTTAGATATTACTAATGGTTAAACTTGGATATTTAGTTACATCTATGAATTGCTAAATCTCCTTTTTAAAATTACTTTTGAATTATTTGTTGAACTTTACATTCTTGATTTAATAAATATGCCTGTAATATTTACTATTAAATTTTCAATTTGAATCAAGAGATTATATTGGACTACTTGTGTTGTGTAGTACAGTAAGAGCTGGTACTTCAATAGACTTATAAGCATCAAATTAATATGCAATTGAAGAGAGATCTTAATTGTTTATTAGTTATCCATAGGATTACTTTAAATCCAGTTACATAGTTAGAAAGAGTTTTGATAGATTGAAAGATCACAATTCAATTTATATATATTTTAATTAAGATTACTTGATTAGATCTCGAGAGAGGGTTATCATAATTATAAGATATCTAAGATCAAGTATGATTAAATCAAGAAGGTATAGTGAAAGCAAATGATAGAAGTAATTTCTAGCTTTCATCAGTAATCAGTTAATCAATTTTATTGATGCTTAGTTTGTTTCTTAGTTATTAATTCTTTGTTTTTAGTTTAATTCTTAGTTAATCATCATATTGTTTACCTTAAATAAAGTTTATAAGAATTGTTAGGTAACCATTACAATTTTTGTGGGAACAATATCTTTTATTCTATAAGATAAAATTTGTATACTAAAAGTAAAGAAGGTTTATCAATTAAAACTTCAACATAAGGAACCAAGCTTATTTGGGTTTATAAAACACATTGATTACCTTAGTTTGTAAAACTATTAGAAAATAAAGAACAAATAGAATGTAGTAGAGATAGTAGTAATTAAATTAAGCATTATTAAGGAATTTATGGATTTTATCATGATGAATCTAACCTTCTCACCTCTAAGAAAGTCTAAAAGATGTTGGCATAGGATATGAAGAATTTAACCACCAAAGACGTTTCAAAAGAGACAATTGTTAAACCAGATGAAAGAGATGAGAAGGATGAGAAGTCTCCAATTGATTATAAACTCAAGAAGAATCTCCATGCAATTCCTTAATAATTAATGTTCAATATGAGGTAATTATTAGTTCATAATTTAAAAAATGTGATAAATTGTATTTATGTGTCAATTTGAGTATAAGTCCTTGATGATAATTGTTTTGGTTTGAATTATGAATTCAGTGTTTAATAATTGTTTTAAATTGTGAACCTTAGTACCCAAAATTAAAGACTATATGTAAAATAAGGTTATTGACATATAATTTATATTAATATGCAAATAATATCATTAAATGAGGATAAGATGCCCAATTAGAAGAAAACTAGGTATGATTGGTGAAAATTCTATATGATAAAGATCCCTTTATATTTTCTTGATTGACTTTGTAGTCTTGAGGCTATTTTTAATGTTTTAAAATCTACCAGTCGACCAATATTCTAGTTTGGTTGACCAGTATATCCAAAAATTATGTTTTCTCCCTTTCTTGAGAGTTTGTTTATAGTCTAGTGGCTTGTTTGGTTGCCCAAATAGTCACACTGTTTAACTAATATCCTTCAACAGTTAATCAATATTCCTTTTATTTTCATTTTTTCAATCACACCACTTTATGTTTTAATTAACTCATAATATGTCATAAATTAATTAGAAATAGTTATTCTATCATTAAGTTTTAGGGTTATCCAACTAATTAATGTTTAATTGCATTGGTTTTTCTATAAATACTTAATAAAATTGGAAAGTCTTTTTGTATATATTAATATTAAATAACATGATATTAGTTATTCCTTTAATTAATGATAAAATCAACTAATCTAAGAGTTCATTTTTTATCAATGATTCATAAAATAGTTTAATGGTGTAATTATTCAAGTGATTTCATGACTTCAGGTGTTTTTTAAAATCCTATCCAAACACTTAACTAAATAATAAAAATAATTAATATGTAAGTTTTAAACTTTTTAAATATGAATGTTTCCGAAAATTATGTTAAAATATCTAAAATTAAACTTTGTCTTAAATAAATTTATATTATATGAGATCGGTTATATTGCTTAGTAATTCGAATATTTTAATTATTTAATAATATTACACTCAAAACTAATAAAAATCGCATTTAATAGTTCATTCAAACTAAATAAATAAGAATCTTTTATCATTTTAGAGAGTCGATAATTGTAAAAAGGATTTGTTAGACAATTTATCATCTTCATCAAGTCTCGCAATGAAGCAGGATCTGGGGGGTTTGATAGTACACAGCCTTACCCCTACATTGTAGAGAAGCTATTTTCAGTAGACCCACATGCAAATGTTACAGGATAATAGTGATGTAGGTTAAAAGGGTAAATACTTAAAAACAGATGATATATAAATACCAGGAATATAAAATCAGTAAAGAAAATACTAAAATAAAACAACAACAACAATAATAAAACAAAGTGTGATAATAAAGAAACGTTAAGTAGGGACTTATAAGCAGAATTCGTACCAGACCTTGTCAGGACAACAAAGGTCTTACCATACTTGTCAAGACGCTCGATACAGCAGAGTTGTCATCGATGCCAGAGAGTTTACTGTTTATAGGTCGCATCATCGTCTGCAACCTTCCACCGCATGGAAGGAAACACGACAATGGGGACACAGAGCAACGACACTGATGAAGACGATATCTTTACAGTGAAGTCATTGACAGTTTTTCCGGTGGTAACTCTATCTGACCCAGAAGCCAGATCTTCATATCTTCCTCTTAGTCTCTG
The DNA here is from genome assembly GCA_026284465.1 of Erythroxylum citrifolium. Lineage (NCBI taxonomy): Eukaryota > Viridiplantae > Streptophyta > Magnoliopsida > Malpighiales > Erythroxylaceae > Erythroxylum > Erythroxylum citrifolium. The sequence goes on from JANKOE010000204.1 coordinate 8,687,668, forward strand.
TGCTAAATGATTAAAGATTAAAAAGTACATGGAAAGGAAAAACCTAGGCTTGTAGGAAGATACTCGGCGTATCCAATGAACAAACAGAACACCAAAGATCTTGAGATTTTAGAGATATTACTGGCGAGGTACATAAAGTCATACACAAATCGCTTCCTATTTGATTAGGTAGGTACATAAAGTCATAAACTGTTGTGGAGAGAGATATCACAATAAAGTGATAATTTCTTTTTACAAAAATTATAAGAATGACTAGTATGATCATGTTTATCACAGTAACCGCACTAAATAGATGAATGATAGTTGTTTTGATTTTTGCCACTTAGTTGGTTCCTGCTGTCTTGGCTATAGTTGCTGCCAGATTTAACAGAGAAGTTTTTGTATGGCTTGACATTATTATTTTCATTGTTTCCTATTCTGTCCTTACTGAAAATGCAGTTAACACTACCAAGCAATGCATCAAGATTCTTTCTTCCATCAACAAAATTTTCCAGATTTTTTTCTAGTGATAAGATCTTTCTAGCACTTTTCTCCTTTTCAAGTTCTAAGGCGACGACCTTTTCTTCTAATTGTCTTACCTTATCATAATCATTTTTTAGCAGCGTATTTTCCAACTTAACTCCTCTGTCTTCTAGAACCTCCTTTTCAAAACCTTTTGTTTATAGTCAACATCTAAAGACATATTCTCGGTCACTAAATTCTCATTTGCAGATTCCAATGATTTAATCTTACTCTTCTTCAGAGATACATCATTGCTTTTGGACTTTTCCACTTCTTTGAAATACTTCACTGTTAACCTTTTGTACTGATCATAGAATTCATGATATTCATTTTTCAATTCATCAACTTCAACATCAGAGTCAGAATAATATACTTCATCGTCTCTTGATTTAAACATGAAGCAAACATTGCCGACTTCTTCTGGTTCTTTTTCTTCAAAGTTTTCATAATCCTCATCTGACCAGGCTGCAGTCATCGCTTGCTTTTTGGATTTTCTATTCTCTGACTTGTCCTTTTGAAGAGGAGGGCATTTTGGTCTTATGTGTCCAAGTTTTTTGCAGTGATAACATATGATTTGATTGTTTTGTATATTGCTATTGCTGCTATTGCCTTTTGATAGGAACCTGCTATTTCCAGCTTTTTTATTTCCTTCTCTTTTCTTCATTAGCTTCTTTTTATAGAAGCGAGCATATTTTCTAATCATAAAGTTAAATTTGTCATCTTCATCTATTTGCAACTTATCACCGTTTGATTCATCAATTGCTTTTAGTGTCATTTATTTTCTGTAGAAGGATCTTTCATCTCACCTAAGCTTGGTTTCATTGATCATCAGATTTTCTCATAGCCAGTCGAGTGACATAGTGTCTAAATCCTTTGTTATTTCTAGAGCTATCACCTTAGGTCTCCATTTCTTTAGTAATGACCTCATAATCTTCGTTATGAGCTCGTCATTGGGATATATATTTTCCAAGTTCTTTAAGGCCATGATGATGTTATTGAAGTGTCCGAAGAATTCGTTTATGGTCTCCCCCTGTTTCATGCCAATAGTTTTGTATTGATGCACTAAAAGACTTGTTCTATGTTTCGTTACCTCATTCGTCCCTTCAAAGGTAACTTGAAGTTTGTCTTACATTTATTTTGCTATAGAGCAATAGGATATCTTTTCATATTCTTCGAGAGACAACACACATATCAGGTGATGTTTTGCCTTAGAGTTTAGTTGTGCATTTCTCCTGTCAACATCAGTCCATACTTCTAATTTATCGAAAGTGAGAATTGTAGCTCCAACTCTAATTACTTGCCACACTTCGATATCTACAGATTGGAGATATATGGTCATTCTCTCTTTCCAGTATGAGTAGTTGTTTCCATTAAAGTAAGGAGGCTTTGAGATGGATTGTCTTTCAAAACTTCTCAAGGTGTTTGCTATGATTTATCACGTATTGTAAAATGCAAAAATGTGAAACCTCGCTCTGATACTAAATGATAAAGTAAACACACGCAAGAGGAGGGTGAATTGTGTATGACTTAAAAAATTTTCACAAGTTACTTTCAATTCGTATAAAAGACAGATCCTAGTTAACGAATAAAAATAGTAAGAGCATGTCAGACGATAGAACTTTTTAAATGATAGGAGCCTGTTAGGGGATAAGAACCTTTTGTGAGATAGGACCCTACTTAAACGAAAGGAGCCTACTGAATGATGAATATTGTTAAAACAATTTAAAAGCAGAAGGCACTTGTTAAAACTGAAGGAAACCTCTTGCAAGTTGAAAATAGAAGGAACCTATTATAAAAGTGAAGGAGCCTCTTGCTGAAATGAACACACACACAATATATTGCGGAAATATAAAAGATAAGGAGAGAGAGAGAGAGAGAGAGAGAGAAGAAGGACGCAGTTGATTTATACTAGTTCAGCTTACAACCCAAACTTACTTTCAGTCCCTAAGTATCCAACTTGAATGTTTCATAATAAAATCAAATAGTATTTTGACGACCCTCTTCAAACTTACGAGTACATATTTTTCAAAGGTCTCCAACCTTCCACACTCTGAGTGTATAACAAGCTTCTAAAAACTCACAGAAAAATATAAAATCAAAAGTAAGTTCTCAAATAATAATTTCTCTCTTGATAGAGTGATTTCTGATTTCACTTTTTAAGGCACAATAAGAATGATATAACTCTCAAGAATATTGATGATGCTCAATTGTATGTTCATTTTTTCACAAGTGTTGTTGCTCTTTCTTAAATAGTCAATTTCTTTAACTAGCCGTTGCTTCATCTTACATCCTTAATCATCTGGATAGATTTAAATCTGAATAATTTTAATGTCATCTTTACCAAAAATCTTCTAGTAATCACGAGGTTAATATATGATTTTTATAATTTGTAGGATCATTTCCAATAAATCATTTCTAATAAGGTAAATTCATAACGAAGGTTGTTGTAAGAAAGAAAGTATATTTCTTATTATTTTATTTACTTTTGAGATTAAAACCGTTAATTATACAAAAAAATTCAATTTAAAATTTAAATTGTTATACAGTTAACGTCAAAATTGTTAATCATAAATTTTACTCAACACTTTTCACTTGAAACCATTTTTACTGTAGATTGATAGTGTATTTGGAAGATGACAGTACCTATAATAGCTTACAGAGAATCATTAGTACCTACTTGTCCAATGGTCACTGTAAAGTCTAATAACCCTCGAATATATTAATGAATGTCTAAAAATATTTCTAGATTGGAAATTATAGTCCACAAATATTACTATTGTTCCGTGTGTTTCAAATTCTTGCTGATACAGATGTAAGAATTCATTTCTTTGACGGAATCTGGACCCTGTCATTTTAGCACACAGCTATGGAGTAGACCAGTAGCGCAAAAACAAGAGACTTGCATGTTACTGAGGTCGGCATCCTTCCTTTGTCCTTTCGAAAGAAAAGTGCTTGGTAAACAGGCACGTTGATGATAACCAAGAGTCCGCAAAGAATAATCTGCACTGCAAATTCATCTAAAATCTTAGTTTGACTAAACACTATCAGCTTCATTGCTCCAAGAAAACAGAACATATTGAACAATGCAAGTGTCACAATAATGTTGAACACGGGCGATTGAGAGCCAAACTCCATGACCTCTTGCTTGTATCTTTTCGAAACGTCTTCGTCAACCACTTTTGCAGTAATGGCAAAAGCAGACTTCGTGAATCCTAATAACCTGAGGATATTGTCAGCTGAGGCAAAGAAATAGGAAGTTGTCCGCTTGAAAAGCCAAATCCTTTGGTCATTCCACCAACCATGAAATGTGCCACCACACCAAACAAATTCTCCAAGGCCATAGATGCGGTTGGACAGCATTGCATATGCAAATGGTTGGAACCATGGATTTGATGCCTGATGTTGCAAGACATCTGTTATTACCAACTTGCTTATTATCTAGAGCTATTCCACCATAGAGAATGTTTTATACCTGTGGAAATAAAGAGATTCCTCGAAGCAGGCAAATGGATGGCACAGAAATGTAGTACAAAGTAGCCAAGGAGTTTGCAGCCCATAGCAAGTAAGTACAGTATGAAAGTTGAAGTTTGAAGGGTATCCTTCTAAGTCCATGAAGGAAAGGACAGTATTTGGAGAGGAAGATGTGAAGATTGCCTTCAGCCCATCGCTTATGTTGGATAAGTGACTGCAATAGTGTTGTAGGAGCCAATCCCAAGAAAGCTTTTCTTTCAGGACTATAGTTTATAGACCTCCAACCTCTACATTGAATGCATAACCCTGTCATTACATCCTCGGTTGAATATCCATACTTCAAGCCCATCTGTGAATTTGAGAATTCAAACCATTATCTGTGGTACTCACCAGGTACGTGAATGTGAAATAGAGATAAGAAAGATACCTCTTTTCCCCATTCAGTGTTATTTTCATAGGAGCAACTAGCGAGGACTTTTGATACTTCTTCCAGTTTCTTGCTACTGACTTCAGCTGTTTTCTCATCCACCTTCTTCAAGTCTACCTTATATCCTTTGCTATACTGCTTTCCACAAAGAGTCTCTCGCCTGTGAAAGCATCCTGAACCAAAATAAGGAGCACCCCCATTTGCATCTAGTCCTGCTATCTCCACCTTAACAAGTAGATTCACAGAAGTGAGAATCATTATTAAGTATGATCTTTTCGCTAGTTGACATTTTTTTTTTTAATGTGTTAAGGATACAACACGAGAGAAGATTCACAAGTACCTCGGCAATGACGTGGAGGGAATTGCCATACAAGTCGTTCTTGGTGATGTTCTCAAAGGCCTGTGGAGACTGTACATAGCCAATCTCATGACCCTTCTCATCATCCATGAAAAAGCACAATGCATTTCTTATTGAGTTGGCATTGTTTGAGTACATGTCGCAGTCCACGTTAAGAATAATAGGACTGTTACTGACACTCGAAGACACCCGTATCTACCCGTAAAACAGCGTAGAGTCTTTACCATATATCCATAAGTTAAAAACCAGAGTTCATAGTTTCAGGAAAGCAAGATCTTTATAGTTCATACCAGTGAATTCATAGCTCCCGCTTTAAAATGGTGAGGATATTGGGGTCTCTTTTCACGTGCCAAGTATACAAAAGTCGGCAAAGTTTGTCCTTCACTATCCACAAACTTGGGGTCTCTTCCATCTATTAGTATCTGCAGATCATTAAACATTGCTTAGGAAGAAATTAAGCAGATTAAATGCATGTGGGTTTGGAGTAGGTTGATGAAAAGTGAACTACTTCGAGGATGGTTTGGTGATCTCGACGGCTTGAAACGAAGTCCCAATCGCGAAATCCTTTGTGTTCTTTGCTAATTTCGTCAGACACCTTGCCTAGCTTTGAGGTAGATTCAATCCGGTTCTTCATGTCCATGTATACTTCCTAAATAGCATGTGTACATCACTTTTGGGGACACGCAGGTCAAATGCAGTATTACCTATTGTCTACTCTCAAATTTGAATGCTTTCGTATAGATAAAATAACAAATAAAAAAATCACTGTTAATTATGACATAAAAAAGTAAGAGATAAAATTACGTTACAAAAAATCTTTAAAATGAGTATTTGTTAAAGACGATTTTGAATCTATTTGCATTTCTCTTCTTCATCGATAATCTCTACCGAGCCTTGATATTATAATTAAAAAACTAATTATGGAAGAGACCCGGCTCAACACCTTTTAAATGTAGAAATATATTCCATCTACCAATGTTGTTCTTGCTACTCATACCTCCTCTTGTTACACTTCTACCTCTTATAACACAACCAAGAAGAAGGTATTTTGTAACTACTATAAAAAGAGTTATTTACATCTCTGAATGTAAGAAATGACTCAAACAAGGTAACACTTCTAAGTCATCTCAGTCTACTACAATTGGTATTGCCACAAAGGGTACAATAGAGAATACATCTCCTAAATTCTCCTTGAAAAATATTTAGTACCTTCTACATCAACTTCAACCAAAATTTGATATTGTTTCCTTTAATACTTTGTCCATTATGTTAGGTGTTTCCACTTTATGGTACTTAATTTTGTCTATTGTAACTATATGACCTCTAATTTTACTATATTTGATTCCTAAAAACTTCTCTCTATGCCACATTTTATCCACATTACTGATAACTTTATTATTTATTTCAAATATAGGTATTGTTCACGCGCGAAGTTGTTTTTTTTTCTTGATTCTTTTATTGTCTTAAACTCCCTTTAAATGTTTTTTTTTGCATTAAGAGGAAAGTAAAACAGACAACGTACAAAATAAGGCGTGGGTGGCTAGACCGCGCGTGATCCTCTACGAGGATCGAAAGGCCCCCGGAGGGCGCATGTATAAAAGTGATAACACCCAAATCAAAATTGACAGCAAAAGAGGCCAATTAGTCGGCACACCGATTGCCTTCCCTCCCTGTACGTATGACGAGGGAGAACCGTCCAATTATGACAGAGAAGTTCAGTGATACCGAATAAGAGGGGATTATTAGAAGTAAGGCGGGGATCGGAGTCAGAAATGGATTGCAGTACCACTTGGGAGTCCAACTCCAAGATCACCCGACGATATCCGAGGTCCCAAGCTAGCGTCAAGCCAGAGAACACACCCCAAAGTTCGGCGGTGAAAGAAGAGCACCAGCCCAGTTTTGGACAAAACCTCCAAGCCAGGAGCCGTTGCTGTCACGGAGAAGTCTGCCTGCGAAGGCCAAGGAGGGGTCTGACCGACTCGCCCCGTTCGTGTTGAGTTTCACCCAGCCTGGCTCTGGGGTACTCCAGCCAATGAACTGTGTGTGTCGCAGTTGGTTGCCAGGCATAGCTCTTCCCACCAATCTTCAGCGACATCGACAGATTTGTGGATTAGACTGGTCCCTCATTTTTGGGACAGCTTGTTGGTTCTTGTGGTCGTGGTGTAATCGGTTAATTTTTGATCCTCAGTTCTCCTGGCCTACCTCTTCGGTTCACGGTATTCTCGACTATGTGCATCAGATTAAATCTTATTTTCATTGGTCAATTGTGTGAATTCAATATTAACTTTTTTTGTGTGTTGTTGCTATGGTTGTACCGTGTAAGATCTACAAACGAACAAGATCCTTACAACAGTGTATAAGATTAGATGGTTGTTTCAACTTGCATCTCTCAAACTTCTCCTTCCAAACTTATTATTGGTGTTGTTACATCTCATATATGACACTCCAATTTTGGTCATCTTTTTAATCTTGAAGTCGACTTTCTAAAACTCATAATTAATCTCTTTGATTTAATTCATTAAGATATTTTGGTACTTGCTTCTCATGATATCATGAATGGTCTGTAATACTATATGATCTTTGTTAATGACTTTTCTAGATATACATAGATTTATCTCTTGCATTATAAGCTATTTTCTATCTATTCTCACCTTGAGACCATACTTCAAGCTTAGTTTTCTCATAAAATCAAAATCTTATGCACTAATAATGTTACGTAATAAAAATATAAATCTTACACTCATTTTAACAGTTTGACACAACCTAATAAGAATTTTCAAATTAATAAGAAAAGTTTATGAATTTTAAGAATTTTAACATACTTTTAAAGATCAAATTAATAATCATAGTAACATTCACAATAACAACTATGCCATCTGTGAATGACAACCTCTTCTAATTATGTGTATGTTTACCTCACCCTTTAACATAATCGCAATAATTAGCATCTTAATGATGGTATGAAAAAGGATACGAAAGATACGCGAGTTATCTTTAAGACAGTTTTCATATTTAGTACTATATAGAATAATGTAGTGAAATTAAAATAAATAAAGGCATGTTTGCTTCTACTTACGTTTTTAATTTTTTGTTTTTATTTTCAAATTCAATTAAAAAACGTTTTGTTTGAGTTTTTAATTTTTGGTTTTAGTTTCTTTTAGTTTTTTTTATTTATGAAATTCATAAAAAGTAAATTTTGTTTTCTATTATTTTTTCATAAATTAATTTAGTATCCACTAAATATATTATTTAATTATTAACTATTAATAAAATTATGAATAAGTTCATTTTAATAATTAATTTAAATAGTAATTTAAAAAATATAATATAATATAATAATTATTAATAAATATAATTTTAAATTTTGAATATATGCAAAACATACAAAATTTTAAATAAAATTTAAATAAAATATGCTTTAAATATTAAAAATAAATATTAATTTTATAAATAAAAATATATATTAAAATTATCTATTTTAATAAAATATTTAATTTGTACTTATAAAAATAAGTTATCTTTAAATTTTACCTAATATATAATTATTATCAATAATAAAAATATAATTATATTTACATTAATAACTAAATAAAAAATTGTTTTTAATTGAAAAAGACAGCAAATGAAAACAAAAAATGACAAAAAATAAAAATCACAAAGAAAAGTAAAATCAAAAGACCGGTCATTTCAGTGTCGTTTAGTTCTACTTCTGTTTTTCAGTTATAATTTTCAGTTTTCGTTTTCAATTTTTTGTTTAAGCTGTTCTTTCAAATAAAAACAAAAAATGTTTAGATGTTAATGTAGTTATATTTTTATCACTAATAATAATTACATACTAGATAAAACTTAAAAATAAATTATTTTTAATTAAATAAATTTATTTAATATCTTATATAATATTTACTTTAATATTATGTTATTTTAAT
>JANKOE010000204.1:8696450-8714866 GCA_026284465.1 Erythroxylum citrifolium
TTTTTAATTAAATAAATTTATTTAATATCTTATATAATATTTACTTTAATATTATGTTATTTTAATAAAAAAATAATTTAATATTTAATATTTTATTTAAAAATTAATATTTATTTGAAATATATTTTAATTATAAATCAAATTTTATTTGAATATTTATATATTTTAAATGTAATTATATTTATTAATAATTATTAAAATTTAATTAGATATGATTTAATTATAAAAATTAAATTAAATTAAATTATTCATAATTTTTTATTGATAATTAATTTGAACTTATTAAATATATAATGTTGAATTAAATTAAAATTTAAATAGTTAAATAATATATTAAATGATAATAAATCAAATTAAAAAATCACTTTTATGGTTTTCATAATTTTTGAAAACCAAACCAAAAAGCAGAAACTAAAAACTCAAACAAATAGTTTTTTTACTGAATTTGAAAATAAAAACAGAAAACTAAAACTAAAAATAAAAATAGAAATAAACACTGCTTAACTTATGTCACAATTCACTATAAATGCTTAATAACTACAAATTACTTAATCTTCCTAATTATAGCGCTACTTTTATAATATATTATTAACTAGCATTATAAAAATCAATATTTTAAAAACTGGATTAGATATTGAATGATAAGTGAAAGAAAAAAGTTTAAAGTTTAAAGGTTCAACCAATATTAAACCGCTATAAAATTGTTATATAATAAATAAGAAAAAATTATAAGAATAAGTAAAAATATAGTATAAAATAAAATACGCACTAATAATGCTTATTAATATATAATAAACTAATAGTAAATCTAATGATTTAATCTACAAATGAATCTAGCATAAATTTTAAAATAATAATAAAAATTGTATTTCTATATTATTATTTATTTAAAGACCCATAAAAGTTGAAGTATGTAAAAAAAAATCAATAGAAAGAACTTTAAATATCCTTTAAATATATATTTTTTATAGTTTAACTCTTAAGCATAAAATAATAATTCATTTTTAACAATTATAATTTAAAATAGATTTTTAATTATAATATAAATATATAAATAAAATAAAGATTATAAATTTTGAAAATATAATTTATTAGTTTAATTATATAAAAGAATTTTAAAAATCCAATTAAAATTCAAAAGATTTATGAATTATTAAAAATCTCAAATTCCATTATTTCAAAATTAAAGATTGACAATGAGAGGCTGTGGCTTCGTAGAGAGGAAGCTTGCGTTGGGTCCCCTATATATATTTAGAAAAATGACTCTTTTTGGGGATGGGATCATCTTTGCCATCTCCCCTATGCTATTCTTGTGCCATTCACTTTCATCCACACATTTCATTTATCTATTATGAAATGTGTGGATAAGCATAATTGACACAGGAATGACATTGGGGAGATGGAATAGAGGATCTCCCCCCTCTTTCTGAGTCTCTAACGTATCCTTAATAGTTAACCAGCTTTTTGCAACAAAACCATCCGGTTGTTTTCTATAAATCGACTGGCTTATTATTAAGCTAGCTGGTTTTTACATTTAAAAGTTACAAATATAAACCGGATCAGAAACTAGGCCGATTCATGTTATTTTGGTCGAATCGACCGATCTGGTTCGATTTTAAAATCATCAATGAAAATAAAAGAATTTTTTTCTTATAACTAAATTTATAGACCTATATTGATACTTTATGTCTTCTTGGTCTACAATAAAAGTGATGGATGAAAGATTGGAAACAAAAGTTAGCAACTTGTAGATAGCATATGAATTAAATTATTCTGTTCATTCTTGATATTAATAGGTTTGTATCTTTGTCATTAGATAAATTCTTTTAATATGATTTTACAGAATTACAGTTACCAAAAATTTATGAAAAGCATAAAAGAAAAATTTACCATCATTTTATTTAACGATTAAGTTAGTCATGCTTTGTGGACGGAGTGTTGACCCATTAACCAAGTACATAATTATAAGCTAATGGTGATGAAGATAAGGATATTCTATTAAATGTGAACTTTACTAAAAGAGATAAAGTCATGGATGTAATAAGGGTAACTTTAAACGTAACTAATATTATTGACAAATTAAGATAAATAAGGCTTAGGTGGTTTGGGCATATTAAGAGGAGACATTCAGACGCTCCAGTGAGAAAATATGAGAAGATGATACTTAGATACTGTAAGAGGGAAAAAAAAAAAGAGTCCTAAGAAGAATTGGGAGGAAATGATCAAGAATAATAGAACAATTCTGCAAATTACCGATGACATGACTTGCAATGGAAAACTTTGTCGTATTAGGATTCAGATAAAGATCCATCGTAAAGAGATCCTTGTAGTTCCCATTTGTCTTTTAACTCTATCCTCTTGTAGTTAGCCTAAACTTGTAAATAAATAGTACTTATCTCTTAGGGTTTTAGCCTAAGTTTTTTTCTTTAACCTACCTAGCCTGATTTTATATATTTATATAATTTTATTAATATATTTTTTCTTTTTTCTTTTTTCCTCTTTATATTGGTTATTTGGAAACAACGTTTTTACTAGTTAGAGGTAAGGTTGCGTACTCCTGAACTTCCCTAGACCACGCGTGTCAGCGAAATTTCTACTAGGTGTTGTTATTAGTCTACATATCAATTTAACAATCCTTTTCTTTAACAACACCACCCAGTGAGAGTCCCACAAAAATGTGGGGTCTGAGGAAGTCTAATAATATGCAGTCGTATCCCTACTAAGTTGAGAGACTATTTTCGATATACCCACATATATATATATAATATAAATAAATACGTTTACATAAAATAATGATAATACAAAATATAAATAAATACGTCTATAATAATAATAATGTAATTTAATACATAATATCGTACATATACAACATCGTAAATATTAATACACAAACTAGAAAAAAGATAAGTAAAAAAACAACAATTATAGGACAGTAATTAGACTAAGTAAGACATTGCTCAAACTAATAACTAGAAGGGAAGTTAAAAGAAACTAACTATAAAATGAAACTGTAGGGAAAAATGTTTAAAAGACTTCAGAGAACGAGAAAGGTTTCTCTATGTGAGAGTTTTATACGTATTCTAATACGCCAAAGTTTTCTATTACAGGTCATATCCTCCGTAAGGTCCATCAACGTTATATCATTCTTGATTACTTACCCTCAATTCTTCTTAGGTCATCCTTTTTTCCTGTACAGTCTCTAAATATTATTTTGTCACATCCTCTTACCATAACCTCAGGGTGTTTCCTTTTAAAATGTCCAAACTACCGAAGCCTTATCTTTCTCAATTTTTTCATTAATACTGGTCACCTTTAATTTATCTCTTACCAATACATTTTTGACCTTATATCTCCTAGTAAGATTACACATATAACGGAGCATCCTCATCTCTGCCACTAGTAGCTTATGACTATGTATTTGTTTGACCGACCAACACCCCGTCCCATATAACATGGTTGACCTAATTGTTAAACAAATAAAATTTACCTTTAATCTTGAGTGGTATCTTTTTGTCACGTAAACCTCCTGATGCATTTATCTATTTAAACCACTTTGATTTGATTCGGTAGTCTGTATCTTCATCAATATCTCCATTGCTTTGGATGATAGACCTTATATACTTAAAACATTCTTTTTGTAATAAAACTTTTGAACCAATATTTATCTCCACATTGTAGGCTACCCTATGGCCCGAAAAGTTACACTCTAAGTACTCAGTTTTAATCCTGTTCAATTTAAAATCCTTCGACTTTAAAGTACTCCCTAATGTTCTAACTTGAAATTGACACCCTCTTTGGTCTTATCTACTAAGGCAATATCGTCAACAAACAACATACACCAAAGCATATCCCCTTGAATATTTTTGCTGAGCTCCTCCATCACTATTGCAATTAAAAAATAGTTCAAAGAGGAGCCTTGATGTAATTCAATATCGATATAATTTTTTTTATATCTCCTCCTATCGTCCTTACTCTAATCTTTACCTCTTTATACGTATCTCTAATAACCTTTATATAAGTCAAAGGAACTCTCGTACATTTAAACACCTCTACATGATTTCCTCAGGGACCTTGTAATAATTCTTCTCTAAATCAATAAAAACTAAGTGTAGATTGCTATGTCTTTTCTCTATAATATTCCATTGATCTTTTTAAGAGATGTATAGCTTTTATCATGGACATTCCTAGCATGAAATCAAATTAGTTCTCTAAGATAGGAACATTCTTTCTCACTTTCTTCTCAATTACATTCTCCCACAGCTTCATATAGTTACTAAGTAATTTGATATCTCTATAGTTGTTACAATTTTGGATGTCCCTTTTGTTCTTATATAAAGGAATTAACATACTAAGTCTATACTCATCCGATATTTTGGCAGAATTAAGGATCTCATTAAAAAAACTTGACTAGCAAAACAAGACGCTTTTAGTTTATGCTTTTCCATATCTTTATGAGCATCCAATCAGGTCTTACTGCCCTTCTGCTCTTCATTTCCCTCAGAACTGTTTTAAATATCAATTTAACAACTCTATTTAAAAAATAACTCTATTAAATATAATGAATAAAAGTATTTCTAGATATATACCATAAATCTACACTTTAATAGTAAGTCAAAATTATAATAAATTGAATTTAAATATTACGTAAGCTATAAATGGGTAAATTATTTATAATTATATTCCAAGAACTACATAAAAGTAAATTATAATAGATCTAAAATATGTATTCACAAGTGCTAATTTTCATTGTGGAGATAAAGAGATATTACTGCACTTAAATCTCTAGTTCGTAAAATTTATAGCAACGAGGAGTTCACACTATATTCATCGTTTTCTTTTCAAGTCTAAACTAACGATTTGTACAGAAAATGATGTATTTATCACCAGCAACAGAAACATGGTTACAACTTACAATGTTAGGTGTTCCATTCAATTTTTTTCTTCATTATAATAGTATTAATAACTAATTGCATGTTTTTATTAGTAAGAGAAATTTGTTTCAAACGTATATTTAAGATTAGTTTTTTCTATCTTTTTTTAATCTTTCTTTATGAGAGTGTCTTTTTCTGAGAAGTTAGGTATTGAGGGCATCGATTTAAAATTAACCTTGCAATAAATGAAGGCCAGTGATTATTGTTTTCATGTAGTCTTTGTAATTATGCAGGGAAATGAGTTTTTCGAGTTCCTACATTTTCTGTGCACTAGCAAATATAAGCCAATGGTAAGTAAATATATTCAGTTACGTACCTTGATGAAAAGCCATTCCTTGACCTTATTGTCAGGCTCGTCCAGTGGCTCAACGGCAGAACGAAAATAGGCCTCCGGAGATCTTGGCTCGATATTGAACTTCTTGCAAAAGGGTAACCAATATTTTGAGAATTTTGATGCTTCCAACATTGCGTAAAATGTTAAGTCTGAGCATCCGTCATCAGATAAGTAAACGTTTAACTTCTCTGGAGGGTAATCATAAGCCATCACCGACAACACCGTGTTAACCACCATGATCGGCGGCTCCATCACCGGGTCTGCGGTGCAGACAAAGATATCTATACCAGGCAAATACTTCTCGTATCTTTTGCTTGGCAAATCACCATAGTCAAAAGTAAGTATTCCAACAAAATCGAATCATATATAGTGAAAAGCGGCCACAAGTCCAAGGAACAAAGCCAAAAGTATAGTAACTTTCACGTATCTCTGTGTTGAACCATGTGTGTGTATATATATATATTCTTAATTTCATCAGCTCCCAAAAGGGTCTCGACTTCTATATCATTAGCGTACATATATATATATAAGAGACTAGGCTGCCGAAAAGAATAAAAAGCTATAAGGGAACTTTTATCAACCAAGTAGTAGGCAAGAAACTGGGCTGGAAAAACTTCATACATCCATTAAAAAAACCAGCCTTTTATACATAGAAAATGTAACAAACAATGAGAAAATGATGTACCACTGCAACCTAGTAACAACCTACTAATCACAACTAACAACCCACTAACCAGCTATCTACTAACATAAGTAATGACCTGAAAATCTGCTATCCACAAACACAAACACGATCGCACATTTTTACATTAATCTCTAACAATATATACAGAAGTGGGAAAGAAGAGAGACCTTTGCGAGAGCCTGTCTCTGAAAGTGAACCGATAAACAGGGTTCCATCGAAGGACTTGAGTGACAATCCAGTAAAAGGTGAACCATACCTCTGCTAAGAACAGTCCAATCCAAGCCCATCTTTGTAGTAATCCCTCTGGTAAGTAACTGATTCTATACACCCATATTAAGCAGATAGCAGCCAATACTGAAGCTAGATAGAACTTGAAAAGCAGACGTCTCCTTGATGACTTGGTTTCAAAGAGAGAGAGGCTACTGCTTCTTCCCATCTCTCTCCCTCACTCCCTCTTTCCAGTTCCTACCTTCTTTTCTTTTTTTGAAAATTAAAAATATTTCATTTACTATGATCACTGTTACAAAATAGATGAGATAGACTAGTTATGTATCTAAGTATCTTGTCTATCTCCGGATTGAACAGAAGGTACACAGACTGAAGAAAAGTTTTAGAGAGTTATAACATTATAGTATTTAACAGTCCAGCGTTTAGAGACACCAACTTGTTCTCATGTTTGGTGTCAACAAGTGTTCAGCTTTCCTTGCTACTTCTGTGGTACGTATTCCATTCAAAATCTTGGCCACTAATCGATGCTTATCTTCTTCGACTTAGTTTGTATACCCGACAATTCCTTTTTTCTTCAAATCAAAGAGCTGAAAGTAACGAAGCAGGGACGAAGTCAGACTCAATTTTAAAGAAAGGTCGGGGGTCAACATCTAAATGTAAAAATTTTGAAGGGGAGTCACTTATATTTGTAATTTTAAAATTTTTAATTATATAAGTAATTTTTAAAAAAAATATTTAAGAGGGAGGGCTATGGCCCCTCTCTTCTATAACTTGACTCCGTCCCCGTGATGAAGGCTACCTTATCGTCCTATTGATAAACCAATACAAATTTCTGTCCCAATTATGTATATATATAAAACAAACAGATAAGTTTCTAAAAATACTAAATAAAAAGATAAAATATGTAAATGTGAGACTTTGAAGGGTTTTTTTTTTGTATAAGTTGATTATATAAATTATTTTTTGTTATGCTCTTTTGAAATATAAGAATTTACATCTCTTCACTTGCAAGAACTCCTAACCAAACATCAACCAAGAAAGGACGTGATATTTTATATAAAAGTGTTTTACCAACCAAAAGAAGAGATCGATATTCTACTTTCTAAAGGTACTTTTTTTGTGAATGGTTAAATATAAAATTAGAAGGAAGGCACATTATTTATAAGCGGAGAAAATAAAAAAGCGAAATGAACTTTTAAAAGGATGGTTTTTGTCACAAAGGTTTTCTGTGGACTCGAACTTCTACCGCAAGTCGCACCCACCTTCGTATGGCAATTCCGCTTAAGCGATTCAACCTTCTTATGTGAATGTCGCCGAACAATTTCGTTAGCCCTCGAACACCTCACGCTCACACAAGTGTTTAAAGTGTTTCTCTCACACACATAAAGAACACAAGTGTAATAGAGGAAAAAAAAAGCAACAAGAGATTTAAATATAGCTGAAGCTACTCTTTCATTAACCCTCAACAAAATGTTAACAAAAGATACAAATACCTCCTACTCGAAGCACTCAAGGAACTCCCTACTCGAAGCTCTTACAAGGAACTCCTTACTCGAAGCCTTTACAATGAGAACTCTCCCCCAAAAGCCCTCAACTCTTAAAGCTCTCTTTTTTAAGTGATTTCCCTTAATGAATGACTCACTATCGAATAAATAGGTCTCAACTCTAATGAGCTATTTATAAGCTCTTCTAGACTAAGTTAGAATCCTAATAGGACTCTACTAACTAAGATCAAGATCTTATCCTATCTAATAGGATGAAGTTACATCAAGATAAAAGATTGCCCTATTTAGGAACGATTATCCTTATCCACGAAGATCTCATCTATCTTCAGATGATCCTTCCACATGAACTTTATCTTTTAAAGATGATGTTCACCCACTGTGATCTCATCCGTCATGTCATCATGTGCCACATCATCCACAGTTGTCACGTCACTATTGATGTATTTTCGCTACGACTTATCTGTACATAAGTCCATCAATGCATGTCCATGGACAAGTCCATCTTCCATGATCAAGCTCACTCATGGTGCAGTCTCATCGCTCCATGACTAAGTACAAGTCACAATCCGAGTTAGTAAAAAACCTCGCATATTTCATGTACCTTCGACTTGTCTCGCCGAAGTTAAGTGCTTATGCGCTTCGTCGCACTCGCATGCCTTCTTGCATCCTCGCTGGGTCTTGCACACCTTTGCGCCTTCTCGCACACCCTCGGATCTCGCCTGACTTAGTTTTCCAACTCCGCGCGGCCTCGCATCCGAATCTCACATCTCGTCAAAGATTTCGGCCAATGTGCGCCTACGCTTACCCATGCTTATCAAATCTCACCTACTCTCAAGATCTTCGTCAATACTTCCTGCATCCCTCGCCTACTTCACAAATTCTTCAGTTTTGCTCTCCAACTCGCAAGACTTCGCCTTGTTCCCTTGTCAACACGCCTTCCTCGTGCTGACTCGCATGCCAAGCATTGTTCAAGGCTTGCCAACACTCGCACAATCTTGCAGTCTGGACTTAGGG
Source organism: Erythroxylum citrifolium (assembly GCA_026284465.1). Taxonomy (NCBI): domain Eukaryota; kingdom Viridiplantae; phylum Streptophyta; class Magnoliopsida; order Malpighiales; family Erythroxylaceae; genus Erythroxylum; species Erythroxylum citrifolium. The sequence continues at coordinate 8,705,148 of JANKOE010000204.1, forward strand.
GTCTAATAGTTTTGGTGATGTTCAACATCAAGAGTGGTGATTTGAGTATCATTGGGTCGATGATCATGACAAGAAGGGAATGTACATTACATAAGAGTAGCAAGTAGCATATATCAATTGGGAGCTTTAAGATGTTTGTTCATTGATTGAATTTTTATTAATTTTTTTCTTGTCTTGTTAATAATTGTTTACATACCGTAATTGATTGAAATTAGGCTAGAATTGCAAAAACTCTCTGTAAGGGTTAGGATAGATTTATGGGTGCGTTGAATTGGTTGGGTGTGGGAGGGGTTATTCATACATCATTGACTGCAAAATTGTTTGGAATTTGAAATATACTCATATGTAAACTCTTGTATTGCATGTTTTGGATGCCATGGAGATATCATATATGTATGTGTACTTATGTGCGAGTAAATACATCATAGTGTTGGCACCTTAGATGCTATTGGTACATTCTATGACTACTTATGCATGTAGTCACTATAACAAACTTGATTTTTGTCTATGAAAAAATCGTAGCTAAATGTTTAAAGAATATTGCCTATAAATTTTAACTACGTTTTTGTTTTGTTGCACAAAACATTTCTATGGCTGAAAATTATAAGCGATGTTTCCAAAAATTGTAGCCAATAGTTTTTTACTATGTTTTTTTCTTAGTAAGTAAATATTATTAGCTACATTTTCATTATTGTAGCCAAACATTTTTGACTAAGTTTTTAAAAACGTAGCTTATAATGCATACAAGAATTGAAAAAAAAAGTATAGAAGATCAAATTAACACCCCTTTGCTTTCCTCTTCATTTCTATCATAATATAGGCCAAGTAATCTTCTAAATAACACATCATGTTTGCTAATTTTACGCGAGTTTCTTGTCCCCTGATTACTTCAACTTGTAATGCAACCTTAATCTTGTTTTTTTTTCCTCTTGAAGGTGTTGAATGATTGTTTTATTTGTTGAGGTTGAAATGTTTGGCTTAAAGTCATAACTAAGACCTTTCATAAAGCCAAAACGTGTACCAAGTACCGTATCACAAATGTCTTCTGCATTTAGTTCATTCTCCTCACACATAGATTTCTCTAATAACTCTTATGTCTTATTCTAAAATTAAAGAAAGAAAATCAATATTCAATCCAAATATTACTACCTACTACTATATTAATAAATGAATTAAAATATTAAACAAAATTTTATACTTACACTATTGTTTTTTACTTCTTCTGACACTTATCGTTTACCTTCCTTATAATTAATGACTTTGCAAAGTGTGATTCTATCACACTCTTGTCCATATAGTTCCTTCTTACTTTGTTTTATGAAAGAAAAATACAAGGTACAATAAGGAATGTAGTGTTCATTGATATAAGTGTAACTTGTAAATAAAGATCTTACATATTCATTTCGGACAACTATAAATAACTTTAACCCTTGATTGTAAAATGTTTTCGTTTTTCTCTACTGACCTTTGTTAGTGTTATGATCTAGAATTCAATCATTAGATGGTTGTATTCTTACAGTTATGTTAATGAATTGGATGGTTTATATCATTTTTTTCCATGGGTTTTCAATATTTATGGATTATTCGAGTTAAGGACTCGGATTGTAGAAATCCGTAATGGAAAATAATGATTGCTCTGAAATGTTGTTAATCTTAGTAAATAATATGGAATATTAATTGACTACTAAAAGATTAGTTCGTGGATTAAATGATGGTGATATTCTACAAACCATTCGATAAAGAGTTATTGGCTTAATCACACAGACACATAATGGAGATTATGGTATTCGATAAACCCTAAATGAAACATTATTAGGATTGTGTTTATGCCATTAATGTTTCATACGTGTCATGAATTTTATAGTATGAGATGTTCATTTTCTTACATGAGAAATGTGTATTTGTTTGCATTGTCCAATGCTAACCATAACAGGTTGCTACACAGATAATGCCACAGTATGCTTGACTTGTGTAGAGAATAAATGTTCATTAAGAATATTGTTGTCCTTCGTACAAGATATGAGCAAAAATATCTATGGGCCCTTGATAAAGTAATATTGTATACATGCAATATGATTAAGGAGTTAATCATATTTACGATTTACTTTGGAAATTAAGAAAGAATAAATTGGCAAGAATTACATATTCCAATCTTGCATTTATTTAGGGTATTATGACACAAGAGAATTGATATGAGCAATTATTGCTTCGGTATCGTGATTTGTGTGCGATACTTATGATCTATGTCATTTGGTTAATTATAATTTATTTTGCTAGATATCGCTTATGATGTATAGAATTAACAGGGGTTTTAATTCTACTGTCAACATGACATAAATCCTAATAGGTCACTCCAGAAAAGATTTGATTAGAAAAAGGAAATTATTCTAATATATCATATGGAGATATGAATATGACGACAAAATTACTTATAAATGTTATAATTATTTTAGTCGTCATATGGTATTAGAATAAATGTTATTAGATAACAAATTTAATCCTAGATAAATTTATTTGATATGTATGACATGTCATATAAATTTAATGCTCAACAAAATAATGCATATAATTATATGGTACAGTTATATGGAAATTGGTTTAAATGTTTAATTATTTTGAAATATGAGATAAATGGCAAAATGACCATTTAAATAAAAATTTGCATGGCCAACCTTGTAAGAACATGAGGTGTCCATGAAATTAACATAAAGATGTATTTAAAGCGTAATGACTAAGTTATCCTTTCACTTTGTTTTATTGGCTTTATTTACATAAGGACATTTTAGAAAATTGAAGTAGATTTTAATTAACCCTAATTTGTCCAAAAGGAGGAGGATTTTCGGGATTTTTGGTGTGATTTTCTAGTTGCTGCCCCTTTTCATCTTCTTCTCTCCCACGGTTTCAACTTTTTCTTTTCTCTTTTGTCTCCTCCAAGCTACTGATTTACTTCATCCTTTTTATAAAACCCAAAAAGCCTTGTCATTTAGCTGATGTGTTGAGCATTCAATCACCCTTTTTTTGTTTATTTTGGGGATTTTTCCAGGATCAAAGATAAGCCATTGAAGTACCATCTAGCATTGGGAAACATTAGGCTTTCTAATCGATATTTGGTGGAAACCTTGGAGTACATCTCATTTGGTGCAAAAGAGGTGAAGCCATGAACAAGAAGTTGAAGTCGTAAGCAAGGAGGTGGAATCGTGAGATCTTCCATTTGGTTTGGAGACCAATTTCAAGGTATAATGGTTTATATGCTTTGATTTGTGTTATATTGGTTTGTGAATTGGTTACAAGACAAGATCTTTTGGGTTCTTGTTGGTTTTAAAATTTTTGTTTTAACCCACTTCAACCCTCACAAAACCGATAGTGTTATAAGAGCATAGGCTCTGTTTTGTGACTTTTTTTGGACTAATTTAGTGCAAGGTTTTACATGAAAAGTTGGTTAATTGATTGCTTGTCTTGAAGGTTAGTTATTTTGTGTATTAATAAATCTATTGTTCTCATACAATAGTGAAAAGAATATATCTTAAACTCTCCCCTTCTTGAACCACCCCTTGAGGGAGCCACTAAGGAAGTAGTCAACGCATACAACAAACACTCATATGAAGAGGTTGATGTACAATGCCTAATGGTAGCGACGATGCCACTCGAATTGCAAAAGTGATTTGAGCCGAACACATCGTACTACATCATGGAGCAACTCAAGAAAATGTTTCTTGAACAAGCTCGAGTTGAGAGGTGTAACGTGACCAAGTCTCTTCTAACTGTTAAAATGTCAGAGGGTACCTCCATCAGTGCTCACGTGCTCAAGGTAACGAGTCTTGTAGAACAGTTGGATAGGTTAGGTCTCCCGTTGGACCTAGGGTTGTCCACTGACATTGTCCTCAACTCTTTGCCTCCATGTTATTTGTTGTTCATCATAAACTACCATATGCATGGGATGGAGAAGAGCTTAGAGGAACTCCATGGGATGCTTAAGATTGTTGAGCAGGACTTAAAGAAAGGAGAGTTGAAACAATGGCAAAACAGTTGAAACAATGGTAGAACGAAGCTTTTTTTCTCTTATGTTTTTATTGTATCTGTACATCAAATATATAGTTAAACACTCTTAGCTGTACATTGACCCTACACTCATGAACTCCACTTCCGTAAAACACTCTTAGCTGTACATTTGCCTACAATCATGGACTCCATTACAGTTTCCGTAAAATATGGCTAAAAGCAAGCCAATAGATCCCAAGAAATAAATATAAAATATCTTAACAAGGAGTTTCTCATGTCTTGGTTGTTCAAGAAGGAGGAAAGAAATAAAGAAAGGCAGAAACAAGCGCAAAGTTAAGGAAAAGGGCAAAGATGGCAAGGGAAGGCTCAAATGGTTACTTCAAGCAGTCCCAAGACCAAAAACCCTTCCGATGTCTAGTGCTTTTATTGTAAAATTAAAGAACATTGGAAGAGGAATTGTCACAAATACCTCGAGGACTTGAACAGTGGAAAGATTTCATCTTCTTCTTCAGGTATATATGTTATTGAGATTAACCTTGCTACCTCTATTTTTGATTGGGTATTGGATACCAAATTTTGTGCTTATGTTTATTTAAATATGCAGGCACTAAAGGATAGGAGGATGATTGGAAAGGGCGAAGTGCAATTGCTCGTTAGGAATGGTGAAAGTATCGCAACCATTGATGTTTGGTGCGTTGAGTTACATTTACCCAGTGGGTTTGTAATGGAACTTAAATGTGTATATTTTGTTTCGTCCATCTCTTAAAACATTATCTCCATTTCCCTTTTGGACAATGATGGTTTCTCCTTTGCCATCTCAAATGGATCTTGTTCTATTTATAGAGATGGTTTGTTTTATGGATCTTCTTGCGTTAGGAATGGTTTATACTTGCTTCAGATGGATAAACAGGTCCTTAATTTTAATAACAAAAGACTTAAGACTTGTCATGAGAGTATCGCTCTCATATGACATTATTACCTAGGTCATATAAATAAGAAGCGCATCAAGAAATTGCAAGAAATAGGATTTCTTGGTCAATTGGATTTGAAATCGATTGGGATATGCAAATCTTGTCTACTTGACAAATGACCAAGATACCCTTCACCAAGAAAGGTGAGAGGGTAAGTAACTTGTTAGGTCTAATACATAGTGATGCATATGGACCAATGAGTACCAATGCCAGAGGTGGTTTTCAATACTTCATCACATTTACTGATGATTTCGGTAGATATGGTTATGTCTATTTAATGAGACATAAGTCTTAATATTTTGAAAATTCAAAGAATTCAAGAATGAAGTTGAGAACTAACTCGACAAGAAGATTAAAGTCTTGCGATCAGATCGTGGAGGCGTAAATACTTGAGTCATGAGTTTGGTGCTTATCTTAGAGAGTGTGGGATCGTCTCACAACTCACCCCTCTTGGAACGCCACAATAGAATGGTGTTTCTGAGAGGCGAAATTGAACTTTGTTAACATGGTTCGATCTATGATGAGTCAAACCAAACTTCCAATCTCATTTTAGGGAGATACGCTTGAAACTACTAGATTCACACTAAACAGGGTTCCATCAAAGTCCGTAGAAAGGAAACTATATGAGATATGGTTTGGCAAATTGCCAAGCATGTCTTTTCTAAAAATTTAGGGTTGCGAGGCATATATCAAATGTTTAACGTTTGACAAGCTTGGTCCTAAATCAAACAAGTGCTTCTTTCTGGGGTATCCTAAGAAAATTGAAGGATATACTTCTATCACAAGTCAGAGAACAAAGTATTTATTGCTCGACATGGTGTGTTCTTAAAGAAAGAGTTTCTTGCAAGAGGAAGTAGTAGGAGTAATGTTAAACTTGAAGAAATTTAGGAAACACTACAAGATAACGAGGCCAATGGGAGCCACGATGACCTACCCCTAGATGCTTATGTCAATAGGAGTTAGGTGCAGCCAACTCCACAAGTAGTTGTGGAAAAGGCTCATGACCAGCCTCCAATTGAATCGACACAACCCGAAGTTGAACTTGAGCCACAAGGAGTTGTGGAGGAAGGTCAACCAGAAGTAGTTCTACTGTAAAGGTTATCTAGGGTAGTCCGTGCACTTGAGAAGTATATGGAACTACACGAGGTGACAGTGTTGGACACTGAAGATCCATTGACCTATAAGGAAATAATGGAAATGCCAGACTCTGATGAATGGCTTAGAGCCGTGAAATCCGAGATACAATCCATGTATGACAACCAGGTTTGGAATTCGGTTGATCTTCTATTGGGGTAAAGGGGGTGTTTGGATACCAGCTGATCAGCTAAAAAATTAGCTGATCAGCCAAAATTAGCTGTTTGACTTAGTCAAACAGCTAATAGATGTGTTTGGTAAATTGGCTGATTGGGTTGAATCAGCCAACCCAATCAGCCAAAATGAACAAGCTCTCCAGACCAGCGTTTGGGGGTAATCAGCTGATTACCCCAAACCAAAATGTCAACTTTGCCCCATCTCGCACTCGTCTCTCTCGTTTTCTCCATAAGGGTCTTGGCATTTTTCTCTCTACTCTTCGTAACTAGACGGAAATCGTCCAAGTCAGGCTAGCGTCGACGAGATCTGGTCATCGCAATTGGGGTTTTGGAGATTAGGTCGACGAGATCTGGTCAGTGCTTCGTGGGTATTCAGTGCTTTTCCCTGTTTTTGCTGCTTTTGAGCTCTCGTTGTTCTTCTGTGTATCGGATTTGGCTTCTGGGCTGTGTCTTTATTTTTTTCTCTTGCTTTGTATGTTCTTTTTTCTCCTGCTCTTTTGTTCAATTTCCAATCAGAACTCAAGGTGTTTGTTTTAAGGTTTAATCTATGCTAGGGTTTGGTCAATAGTTGCTTATATAGAATCTTTGGAGTTTCCATTATCGATACAATTTTTAACAGGATTTCTACAGTCTCTGAAGCTCTGGTTTTTGCTTCGCAATGGCTTCTGTTGAGGTTTTCACGGTTGTTTCTTTCAATGGATTTTGGTGTCATCCATTTGACTTTGGGCAGCTTGGTTTTCTACATCCACACGCCTCTTGCTTGGTAATTTTTTAATCGCCCATTGACTAGAAAATATATTTGCTTGGAAAAGCTGGAGGAACTTCATTACTTTAGCAACTATTACGTGTACTGAAATGGGTTAGTAACATTTTCGAATGGAATGTAGGTTCAATTAAATGGGTAAAAATGACGAAACACGATCAAGTCGTCCACCTTAGTAAACTTCTTTCACCAATTTTTTAAATATGCCTAACATTACTGCAAAATGTTAAGGAAAAACATAACAGAAGGTCGTTATAGACAAATGCAATTATTTGTATTTCTTAATAAAAGGCATCAACTTTTCTTATATTTTTATTAATTCCTCCAAAATTTAATTTACTTTTAAAACATTACGAGAAGTTCAAATGTTTTGTAAAAGGTTCAAAATCAGTTTCTTAGCTAAGTTTTTGTGTTAACTTTAGTTAATTTGACATTTTTGAGAAGTTTGATAATGTAAATAATCATGTCAGGGTAACTGAAAAAGCAAACCATATAAGTAGTATATGTTAACTATATTAATTTATCATATTAACATGTTCATTACTTATCTTAAAAATACATTAATTTATCATATTTAAGTGAATGGCCAAACTCATTTATTTTAAAAATACTAAATGACTAATGTCATATTTAAGTCATACATAACGAAGAAATTTTTTTCTTTATTTATTAAGTTAAATTTACTTCATGTATGTAATTTTTTTATATTTGTCCTTAAACATATTCAAGTTGATAACTATTAAGTTATTATTATTATTATATATTATATGTTTTTTATTAGAGTTATAAACTTAATTTTTGAAGAATTTAATATCTAAAATATAAATTTCTATAAAAATATTAAACAAAATATTAAGATACATAATATTCATACTCTTATAATTTTTTTAAAAATCATGTCCTCATAAGTCATTTTACATATAAACAGCTAAAACTAAACAGCTAATTTTACCAAACATCAAATGACAAACAGCTAATACAATCAGCTGGTCAAATCAGCTAATAGAATCAGCTATTAGCTAACAGCTGACAGAATCAGCTAACAGCTAATGTAATCAGCTGTTTGCCAAACAGGGCCTATTAAAAATAAGTGGGTTTTCAAAAGGATGACAGACATAGATGGAAATTTGACTACTTACAAAGCACGACTTGTTGTGAAAGATTTCAGACAGATTCAAGGAGTTGATTATGATGAAACGTTCTCGCTCGTGGCTATGTTTAAGTCAATTCGAATCCTTCTAGCAATTGTTGCTTTTCATGATTATGAAATATGACAAATGGATGTCAAAACTGCCTTTCTAAATGGAGATTTAGAAGAGGATGTGTATATGACAGAACCATAAGATTTTGTGGATCCAAAAGTTGCTAAGAAAGTGTGCAAGCTTCAAAGATCCATTAATGGATTGAAGCAAGCATCACGGAGTTAGAACAAGCGCTTTGACAAAGAGATCAAAAAGTTTGATTACGTTAAGTGTGAATAAGAACCTTGTGTGTACAAAAGAATTAGTAGGAATGCAATAATCTTCCTAGTGTTATATATGGATGACATACTTCTCATCGAGAATGGCATTACTTTGTTGGAGTTCATCGAGTCTTCATTGATGAAGGTATTCTCAATGAAGGATTTGGGCAAGGCTGCCTATATCTTGGGCATTAAGATATATAGAGATAGATCTAAGAAGCCCACTGGATTAAGTCAGAGTACATATATTGACTAAATGTTGAAGAGGTTCAACATGCAGGATGCCAAGAAAGGTTTCTTGCCCATGTCACATGGTATCCATCTCGGCAAGAACCAATGTCCTTCGACACCTAATGAGCTGGATGTGATTGGTGGAGTTCCATAAGCTTCGGTGATTGACACTATCATGTACGCCATGATATGTACTCGCCCTGATGTATCATATGCTCTGAGTATAACTAGCAAATATCAGGCTACTCCAGGCTTAGTGGATTGGAACTTTCCAAATTAGCCATAATCTTGTAGCAATCAAAGAGAGACTTTTAAAAATTACAGGCATTAGGTTAATGGAAGTAAGGAAGAAGAAGAAGAAGAAGGCTAAATGGAAGGAAGACAACTAGAGAAAGGAGTAAACTCTCAGAGGACTTATAAAAGCTGAACAAAGCTTCAAAGATTAGAGTTCAAAAATGAAAAGTGATTGTTTTAAGAGAGATGACAAACATTCTCTCTAAAACTCTCTTTTTTAATTATTAACATATATTTATATATTTATATATATAAATTATTTAAACGTATTAATATAAGAAAGAAGAGATAAAAAATTAAATTAATTAAATTAAAATTTTGTTGCCAGTTATATAAGATTTTTTTATTTTGTTTGTTATTTTTTTTATGCTTATAAATAAAAGAATCTTTTATTAAAAAAATGTAATCATCTATTCTGTTTTGTATTAATAATTTAAATAGATTATATAAAAGAGTACAATTTTTTCATTTTTTTATATTTTCAATTTTCTCTCGTACATAAAGCTTCACATCTATGATAGGAAGTAAAGTTTCATGTGCTTCAATTCGTTTTGGATTATTACAACGTAAGAATTCATTTCATTGACATTATCTGGACCCTGCCATTTTAGCACACAGCTATGGAGTAAACCAGTACCGCAAAAACAACAGACTTGCATGTTACTGAGATCGGCATCCTTCCTTTGTCC
>JANKOE010000204.1:8814442-8829992 GCA_026284465.1 Erythroxylum citrifolium
TGTGTTATTATTTTCTGATATTTTTGTCTATTAAATATCCTTGGGTGTGGGTTTGGGAGTTCTAAATTCCTAACAGCTATGTGTTCATATGATTTCATCTCCAACAACATTAGGTAGTCTTTGACAATGTTAGCTTCGTAGGGTGCATCGTAATGTAAAATAATGAGTACATGCATGGGGCGCATGCCAGCTGAGATCATGCCTCGACCTTAAAAAGTAGGAAGGAAGAGGAACGTGGTGAGCTGGTAATGGCAGTTGCCTTGTTTTGTTTTGCAGTATAATTTAATGTAAGAACGTACCAGAGGTCATTGGAGGACAAAGACGTTTGTACACATTTTGTAGTAATGTAAGATCTTATTAAAGAAAACCTTAATTTGTTTTCCCTTCGAGTTCAGATCATGAAGATGTCTAGATCCCGACGTTAACGTAAATAAATTAGTTTTTTTTTTGTCTTAGACTAAGATATCTACCGACAAATCCAGTGACTAATCTCCTCGCTGATTTGTAAGCACCTCACATAGTGGGACAAAATAAATTAGTTTTTAAGTCTATTTGTTGGTATCGTCTTGTTGAATTCTCCTATCGTTGTCATTAATTAAATTTCTGATTCAGTTCTTCAAGGCAGTACCTTATGAATCAGTTTTATAACGTTGACTGGGAAGGAGAAATCCAAGTCCAATACAAAGATTATGCATGTGAATCACTTTTATAACAATGCTGTACATGTAAGCTCTGACGTACCAATTGGTTTGGTTGGTATCATTGTATTTTAGATAAGAGAATTAATGTTTGGATCAAAGAAAATTTTAAATTTTTAGTTTAAAGGACTAGTGTTAGCAATATTTTAAAATATTGAACCGATTGTTAAACCAGTAAAACAAGAGGTGTAAGATTTAAAAGGTTCAACTGGTGTTATACCATCATAAATTGAGCTAAGATTGAATAAAATTAAAGAATTTGATATATGAACTAAAGAGATCGTCCTTATCTATCGAAGAAATTAAGATTTAATTAGAAAAAATAATTAAATAAAAATTAATATTTATAAGAACTTATTAATTAATAAAAATTGACCATTTAATTAATAAATTGATCAATTTTTAATAACAAGAGTTAGTAAATTGAGCAGTAAAACAAGGGTCTAACAAGGCTTCAGCTAGATGACTAATTAGAGATTGTCATGGAAAATGGTGTGGGGGGTTTCAGCAGCATATAGGAAGGGGTTCGCCTTTAACTGCAGGTGTTTTCTCAGGATTTACGCTGGCCTGGGATTTGGGATATCGACACGTTGTCGTCGAAGTGGACGCTCTAGAGGTCATTAACATTCTTTCTTCGTCCCAAATAGTTCTGACTGAGGATAATTTTTTATTTTTTTGGTGGCAGATATCCGAGGTCTATTACACCGAGCATGGGAGGTTCAAATTCAGCATGCCTTTCACGAAGAGAATCCTTGTACTGACAACCTGACGGTTCTCGCAATCTTATTAAATCCGAGTCTACATATATCCTACAGGAGCCTCCAATGGTCGTCTAGGAGCTGCTCCACATAGATGCGCAAGGAGCATTGTATTCCAGAACCTTGCTTTAATTTTTTGGGTTTATTTCTTCCCTTTGTAAAAAAAAAAGAGTTAATAAATTGAACCAAAAAGTTAAAAACTTAACTAAAAAGTTAGACAGTTCAAAATTTTTACGGTTAAACTAGTCGAACTAATTAAAATTTTTAATTATACATACATATAGATTCATGTAGTCTTATACCATATGTAGTTGATGCTAGGGTTTGCAATCTCCTTAAAATGGATTAACCCCAAAAAAACATAACCAATCAAACATTCAACTACAGTTGCAATAGTCTGTTAAATGAGCATAAAGCAAAAAAGTTCATATAAGGCAATCAACAATCTTATTGTCCGCCATAAATGATGGTAGTCTCCTGTTTAGTCAAATGCTTCTCCTGCAATCATATACTTTTTCTTCACTACAACATGAGATTATTAGCAGTAACTGGGTGGCACAGTTTATACTTTGATACATTGAAAATTGCAGTTTAGACTAAGATATCGATAATGATATTTATTAAATTTTCTTACCAAATGAGTCTAATTAGTAACTTACATAGCCAATTAGGAAAGTTCCACCAAAGTAGAAAATGATTCTATTTGATTGTAATGTCATCGGATATTTAAATGACAAATTTTAGAGCATAAAGCTTTCCGCTTTGCGAGAGTTAAGAGACCGGTCATTAGTCGTTCGTAAACTCCATTTTACATTTTACAAAAAGACTTATAATGGAGGAAGAGTTAAAGAGTAAATATTTTAATGTATCAATTCATTTCTATATTTAACTTTAGTGTTACAACTACCTATCTACATGCTAGCAACAGATTGAACCTCTTGTTAGCATTTTTCATGAGAAAATTGAATGCAAAAGATTCATTGAAACTCAGTTGCCTAATTTTCAGAAGTTAGAGCACTTGTTTGTAAATACAAAATTTACAACAAAAGATCTGTCCGAGACTAACTCATGAGATGAGATGCTTCCTGACTTGAATCCAGATGGTGACCATATATTACCTTTTCCACAAGGAGTAGATACCCCAACTAACTTTAAACTATACCTATAAAGAAAACTGCAGACAGTACCTGAAAAGAATATCTTTTTTCACAAAATTGTAATCTTTACTTGTGTGGAAGGTCTGATTTCCTTTCTTTTTCACATGAAACATTAACCAACATATGTCTATTGAACCATGGCAGAAGAAAAAGAACCAACCTGTTTGAAGGGTAAAGAGGGTTTTCTAAGAGATGTATGATAATGAAATACTTTACAGCTGAGTTTATATCACCTGTTTCATTATTCTTGTCCTAAAAGGTGAAATCAGCCACCCCAATTGTTCCCACACTCGGTCCGACTAAATTGTGAGGGTTAAACTACGGTTTAATCTCGATCGACCATCTAGTAGAATGACTCATGCGTTCTCGTTATCAAGAATCGAATCTTAATTTCTGTCCCAAATTACCTGCTAAATTACCAACCGAGTTACATGCAGCTCCTGTTTCATTATTCTGTGCTTACTTGAAGGATGATTGTAACAGAGTGTAAACACGAAATAACGGAAAATCAGAAATGAAGTGTGATATAGACACCTTTAGTTTTGCTAAAAATAACCAATGAAATTATTAGACTTTTTTTTTTTTCAGAAAGATTGCAACTTTATAGCTTTACTTTGACTCCTCTCTCTCTCTCCCGCTCTCTACATTTGATAGCCCCACCAGAACTAGAGGCTCAGTTCATTTTTTATACCCTCTCTCTCTTAATCTCTGCTTGTTTTGGTCTTTATCCTTTCTCTAGACAAGGGTTATTCACTTATTTGGCTGCAGGAAGCTCTCTTTCTACAGTGCCTCTCTCCCCCTTTTCACTGCAAAAGCAAAGGTTTCTTCAAGTTCCTGATCCTTCAGGTTAGGTTCTTTTTTACCCTTCATTGTTTGCAATTTTTCCCCTTATGGTCCCGCTTTTTTGCGTCTGGATCTCTTCTGTTTGTTTGGATCTGTGGTGGGTTTGGCTTAAAGCACTGAATTTTATTATCAAGATCTGGTTTTTACTGAATTAGCCTTTGATCATGTTCTGTACTTCTCTTACTGGAGCGCTTGGTGTACAAAATCGACTTGATTGACTAATTCTTTACTCTCTTTTTTTCTGGTAGTTCTTGGAATGCTCATCTTGGTTTTATGTTACGGTTTTCAATTGTGTTAGGTGGTTCCGATTTAAATCTTCTTCTTTTACTTGTTTCAAGGTTTTAGATTCAGTTGGTTGGTTACGGCTTGCAGATTCTCCTCTCTGTTTTTTTTTCCCCTTCCTGTGGCACCATTTGGTCAATATTTGCATGCAGTTCTGTTGCTAAACTGTTCTCTCATGAAAAGCAAGTTTTTGATCTGAAATTATGTACCATATTGTGCTATTGTATCGTCTTCAAAGTTTGTGTTTTCTACTTTTCAGAACAAGCCGAAGTTCTTGAAGGCTAATTACCGTTGTTTCTTTGAGATATATGATGACTATATGGTCGGTATTGCTTATTGACTAGGTAGTGTTTTCTTATCTGACGTTATGTTCTAGTGTGAAGTGCATATTATATGCGTTCATGCTGTTTTAAGATTTAAATTACTGTCCTTTTGTATCACTGAGTGAGGATGCATTACATACTTGATGTCTTGAACTTATTATTATATATTCAACAGATTTCTTCTTACCGTCTACATCATTGGTGGAGGCGCAAGTTGGGCTGCCAAAAGATGATCCCAAATGGTTATTGGTGGCAGCAGATTCATTCACTCTGATGTAATTTTGCAACATAGTTTGTCATCTGATGGCCTCGAAAACTGGTAGCAAAACCACCTCCCTGAAGCTGCAGCAGACAACAACTAGCGTTCAGAAGTTAGAGATTAATGATTCAAAACCTTTTCCTTCACAAGTTTCTAAACTGGAAAAACTTGAGCAAATTGATGAGCAAGGTCCAAGGTTTGTGGATAACACATCAAAAAAGGTTGCATTAGCAGCTTCTGAAACTAAACAGATACCAAATTCTCGTAGGAAAGGGCTTACCGATTCTTTGAGTAGTAAGTTAGAATCGAGTTCCTCTGTACGTATTACTGAGGAAGCATCAACGAAGGTAGAATCAACCATTAATGAAATCAGAGGTTCACAGGATAATTCTGTTGACCAAGAAAAGGAAATTTCTGGCGGTGGAAGCGTTAAAAACAGTTCTGTATCTGCCAAAGTTAGTGATGGAACTAACAGTCTTGCTAAGACTAGTGGAAGTACAAAGATTAGTGACCGTGTAGATTATGTGGAAAGTGGTAAGAGTAGCATGCATAGAGGAAGCACAAGCAGTGATATCAGTGATGAGAGCACTTGCAGCAGCTTTAGTAGTGGTATAAGCAAACCTCACAAAGCAAATGACTTAAGATGGGAAGCCATTCAAGCTGTTAGATCAAAGGATGGAGTCATGGGTTTGAGTCATTTTAGACTGCTCAAGAGGCTGGGTTGTGGGGATATTGGGAGTGTTTACTTGTCAGAGTTGAGTGGAACTAAGTGTTATTTTGCAATGAAGGTTATGGACAAAGGCTCTCTTGCCAGTCGTAAGAAGCTGCTTCGAGCTCAGACGGAACGAGAAATACTTCAATCTCTTGACCATCCATTCCTTCCAACACTATACAGCCACTTTGAAACAGACAAGTTCTCTTGTTTGGTGATGGAGTTCTGCCCTGGAGGAGATTTGCACACTCTTCGACAGAGGCAGCCAGGGAAATATTTTCCTGAACAAGCAGTGAAGTATAATATCTGAACTTTCTAATAATTTTTTGTTTTTTACAATCTAGTGTCTATACTTGTTCGTAGTTATCATTGCAACTATATTTAGGTCATTATTTGGTAACACATTTACTTGACTTAGTCTTTTATGTTTGATATCTTCTGATTTGAAAAGTTGGCCTTATTATGGCATCATAAATCTCACATGGTCTATCATGTTTTAGGTGACTGCAAACAATTTAGTCTAGATAGGAAAAGGTGCCTATTGGAGCATAAGCTCATAGAACTTTTAATACGGAAAAATGAGATCATCCTGATCTATATTTAAGAATAAGTGGATCATATATTATATAATCTTTAAATTTATTTTTGTATGAGCTGGGCGATAATTGAGTTATGAGAAGCAGTTGCAGAACTTTTCTCTCTGAAAGGAAACTGAATTTTGTCTCTTGGATTGTGCAAGTTCACATTTAAGCTATTGATTGTGCAAGTTCACATTTAAGATATCCTTGAGTCCTGACTTTTAAGATATAATTTGAGCTGGGTTCGATCCATGCTCTATATCTTGTGATTTCTTCTCTGAGCGTTGCAGACTTGCAGATAAATATACTCTTTGAATGCCTGATATGTCACATGTTTCTTATTGTTTACACTATATCTTTTAGCACGTATCCATATTTTGTTCTAGGTATGCGTTAGTTCATGATTCATGGTTTTTCTTCAATATATATCTACAACTGGTTTTTCTAAACATGAAATACTTTGTCTGCAAACTGGTAAAGCATGTGCTCATATGTGTTATGGCTTTATATGGATATACTTCTATTATAATCATGAGCCATTTTTTGAAGTTAATACGTCCTTTGTGTGTTGGATGCCTGTGCTTAACTTCTTATTCATCCTTGCATGCTCCTTAAGAATTGCATTACATTTTAATTCATATAATTTAATTCCATGGCTGGTGATTGTGAAAGAACCCCGCCTTCCTTCATTGATCTTTTTTCTCTTTTAATTTATATCAGTAAAATGTTATATTTGTACTACTGTGCCTAAGAGTTGCTGCGTCTTCTGTTTGTTCTGAGAAAACAAGGAAAACAAGGTAACAAAAATAAGTTTAAAATTTGCATCATCTAATAAACAATAAGGATGAGAATAGGGGTGAAAATGAAATGTGTAGCTTTTCCCTCATCATGTCTTTTTGAACTTTTAGGAGGAAAGACTTACAAGGTTCTTGTTTCAACTATTAGTTTGAAAGACACGGTTCTGACATCCCTAGTAGATAGCCATCAGATTTTTGTCCCGACTTCACTTAATTGTTGCTTATAAAATGGCTTGGAAGAAAAAGCAGAAGGGATCAGCTCATTGTCGTAGAAAGTAACAAGTGGATGATCATTATTTACCAGTCATTGGGCTCTGATTAGTAATCGCTACAAAAGATGTTGAGGTTTGTTATTTCCTGGTGTTGTTTGGAAAGATTGGAAGTTGTATTAGCATTAAAAGAGAAGGGTAAACTTGACTAAAATCTGAATGCCTTCAAATCTTGTAAACTGTAAGGATAGAAAATTTTATTCTTATTTTGTTCAATCCTTTCTTTTTGGTTGTCAATGACTAGGTGTTCACAAAATGAGATTCTTACTGGATGATACTTTTGAATTCAATACTTGTACTTTCCATGGGTATTGTTGTGATAGTGTTAACTAATGAGATACTGAGCTGTGACACATTCCTAATCTCATAGTTGATTACTTTAGGAGCCAAAACTTGTAACTGGGCATATTCTGAATGTATAAGCACTTGAATGGTTGAGAATGAATTGTTCTCCTTTGTTATAAATGGCAGGTTTTATGTAGCTGAGGTGCTACTTGCTTTGGAGTACTTGCATATGCTAGGAATTATTTATCGGGACCTTAAGCCAGAAAATGTGCTTGTCAGGGAAGATGGGCATATAATGCTCTCTGATTTTGATCTTTCTCTTCGTTGTACCGTGAGCCCAACTCTTGTCAGAACTTCATCCATTGAGTCTGAGCCATTAAGAAAGAATTCTGTTTACTGTGTTCAGCCTGCTTGTATTGAGCCTTCATGCATCCAGCCATCTTGTGTTGCTCCCACAACATGCTTCTCACCACGACTTTTTTCTAGCAAGTCCAAGAAGGAAAGAAAGCCCAAAATTGAACTTGGGAATCAAGTCAGTCCATTACCTGAGCTCATAGCAGAGCCAACTGAAGCCAGATCTATGTCATTTGTTGGGACACACGAGTATTTGGCCCCTGAGATTATCAAAGGTGAAGGTCATGGAAGTGCTGTAGATTGGTGGACTTTTGGAATCTTTCTCTATGAGCTGTTGTTTGGTAAAACACCTTTCAAGGGATCAGGCAATCGCGCAACATTGTTCAATGTTGTTGGTCAGCCACTTCGGTTTCCAGAATCACCAGTTGTCAGTTTTGCAGCGAGGGATCTCATAAGGGGTTTACTTGTTAAAGAACCGCAACACCGATTGGCATATAAACGAGGGGCAACTGAAATTAAGCAGCATCCTTTCTTTGAAGGTGTGAATTGGGCGTTAATACGATGCGCTACCCCTCCTGAGATACCGAAGCCAGTAGAAATTGAGCGAATTCCACCTCCAGCATCAACCAGTGAAAAGGCAGCAGTTGCAGCTGGTGTTCATTCTGATCAGAAAGGTTCCAACTATCTGGAGTTTGATTTCTTTTAGAAGGGTAATGATTGCATACTGCAATTGCTTATATTTAAGGGGTAACTGTTCTGAACATCTCAGGGGTTGCTGGTGATGAGGATAAAGTCTTGTTTTTCCGTGTTCTTGACAAATGATAAGAAAATGTATCATGTTGTTGCCTGTTAGTAGTTCCAAACCTGTAATGCATAAAATTATTCTTGGATTCTTGTCATCAAGGGGAATCTACATTCCTCCTTACAGTACTTTTCTTTCTGAGAGGATTACTTCTGTACAGATGACGTTAAAGCACACTACTTTATATACTCCAAGTAGGTACTGTTGCAAATCGTGCAGTAGGTTGAATGGATTACCAAAGAGCAATTCAGTTAAAACATGACCAAAATTAAGCTCAGTCAATTACATTGTAAAGTACTCGTTTTATCTGCTTCTGGTATGGATAAATTGTGGTAGGATTACCTGTGACACCTCAACGAATAAGTGCTTGGGCCACTAAATCTTACCTAATGGAGAGATTCTTGGAGAGGTGACAAAACCCTATACTTTTTACTATAAAACTAATAGACCTGAAAGAGATGGAAAGAATTTTTAGCTTGGAGCTTTCATTTTTAATTAATTTGAATGCTTTCTAATCTAATTAAGAGTTAAAAATATATTAGTACGTGATGTGAAAAATCTTTTTCCGTCTTTACCCAAGATCCCGGCATCACAATCTCATTCTGCAGGATACAACAATGTATTGGATTGAAATATGTCAATCCTTTGGGAGTTCCTCAAGCTTTAGCAGATGAAATAAAATTAATTTTCAAAGAGAACTTTATTATGGTTTGGTTTTTTGGGGGTAATGGTGAAAAAGTTGATAAATAAGTCACCTTATTACTACTCTATGAAATCATACATGAGATTTTCATCTCATATAGTTACTCGTTCAATTTTTTCGAAATCACTAGATCCTTTTTCTTGTTCAGGAAGCCCCTCCCTTCTTCCACTCCTAAAGGGTCGAAGGGAGATAGTTCATCGAACTATTCGCAAGGGCTAACTTGATCTTCTTTCCTAGAGATCCTAGATGAGGGAAATCAGACCATTTGTACTTCAACAAACGAAGGGTGAGCCTCTTCAAACAGTGCATTTCAAGGCATGAAGTGGAGGAGAAGAGATTTCATAATTGGGGTTTGGAATAAAACGACTTTTTCAATTTTTGTTTTCATTTTGAAAGAGTAATAAGAATGAGAGGTGTTAAATTTTTTATCATCCTGAGGTCGAGCTATTTTTCTGTAAAACTTTCCCCACAGTATCTTCACTGCAGTAGAGTTTAACTACCAAGCTTAAGATGGATTAATGTGGTTCCTCGACTTGCATATGTTAAGCATGCCGTTAGCATTCATCATGCACCAAAATCGAACTCTCTATAAAATCCTTCGTTGTATTACTTATAGCTTCCTTGCTTATAGGTAAAGCGGATTTAAAATTGTCTTTCATTTTAAGGCATAACTTGTATCTACGTGCTTCATATTCTCTTAGAGTTTACTCCAAGCAATATGGCCATTTTCTAGTACCATGACAAAATGAACTCAGCGTCTGTTCCAAATTATGAAGAAAGTATAATCCAAGCTTAGATTGTCCTATAAATCCATTTTGGAAATCTATATAATTTGCAGAGTTGATGAAAAGATTTTCAAGAGTCAGTAGAGTGAAGGTTTTAATAAATTTTCACATACCTTCTATGAAGTAGATTCTGTCTTCCCTTAAAGATTTTTACTTTACAAAATTAAAAGTGTATCACACGCACTTTCTTTCTGTGAATATGAAGTTCAAATCTTCAGTCTAACAATCTCCCGACTAAGCCGTCCCCAGGATTGAGTGCTTCTTAAAGTTTACATTACCCGAGGAGATTTGAAGCACATGCAAGCAAAAGAATCATTGGAAGTGGGCTGTTGTTGCTTTAACTGGGGCATATGCTTGGGACGATTATGATTGGCAAGTGGTGAGGCAAGTCCACTCATTATCTCATCATCCACTTCCTTCCCATCGCATATTTTCTTAATCTCACAAAACTCTGGTGCATTCTGCAGTACTTGGTCAACTACTCCATTTCCTTTCTTAGCCCTCAATTTCCTAATCAATTGTTGCAAGTTTGAGGGACTATGTTAGTGATTGAAAGCAATGAGAGCACAAGTGTCTATTCAGAAAACAGGAGCTCTCTTGATGCACAACAATTGAGATGACTATTTACATGTTGATGAATTGACTTGCAATCCTGGAAGCCACATGTTAAAGTTATTAATGGGAATATATTGAACAGACCTTAGATTGGACTTGGTGGTTCCAAGCACTAGCTTCCTCATGTTGAGAATGGGAATGAGATCTAGGATAGCTTTTGCAACCATGTCACTCTCAATTAAAATGGTCTCCACCTTAACCTGTTTCATTATGGGTTACATGGATCAGATTCAGTTGCATACAGACTTGCAATCTAAATGCATGCAAGAACCTCCTCCTTCTAGCAAAATCTTTATGAATGGTTGAAATGGGATTAAAAATGTGTAAGATTTTGTGGGTACCTTGGATGCAGAACATAAATTGAGGAACTTCTGAAGGAGTTCTCTCCTCTTGCCTCTTTCTTGCACCATGTAACTCTGCAACTGTTGAGGACTCACTTGACTCTTGGGAAGCTTGCCCACTGCTCAAAGGCACAACCCTCAATCCAATATTCCACTTTGGTAATTAAACATATCCTAACTATGAATCAATGTCTTAACTATGAATCAATGTCTCTATCTTTTACAGATTAAAAATATAAAACCTAAACCGTAAATACATGATTAGTTAATATGGCCATCAATTTTCTACTGTACTATACATTTTACAATGAAAATAAGCACATAAAGAGAACCCAAAATACACAAAACTCTTTAAGTGCTAATATCATGTAATTATCGTATATTGGTAAATTTAGTTTGATTCGATTGAACCTTATCTAAAGTCAATGAATCAAGTATCAAATCTCCTATTAGTTTTGGTATTAATATAGTACAATGTTGATATTATTAAAACAAATTTTAAAATTACAAAATAGTCTATCAATTTTATATAATTAAAATTTAGTCATTTGTTATCAAATTTATCTTTTATAAAATACAACTCATGTGAAATTTTTGTAAGAACTTTAATATTAACAACAACTTCAATAATTAATATATTAATTCAAATTTTTATTAGCAGTTTACATTAAATAATCAAATTGTTATTATTTATTTAGTTGTGAATATGCAAAAAAATTTTCTTTCATACATTTATATATACACACACACACACACACAAAATATAAGGATTTGTATGTACTAATAAATCAATCATATAGTTGTATGTATATTCATATTCTTAAATTAAGAGAAACTATATAGGAAACAAACAAAGTTGGAAAGAATCACAACTCATTCATGTTCACTCTATTTCTAAAGTTGAGGTATATATAAAATTATATATCACACATGTGCAACTTGGATATCATTGTATGGAGTGATCCACTATTGATGATATGAGTCCCAATATCAACCAATTGTTATTTAACTTCTAGTATAAAGAGCTTCTATTGTGTTAAAATCAAAATTATCTTTAATATAGTCCTTATCTATTTCAAAATTCTTAGTTTGATCTTATTATATTGGATTACTAACAATCTCAATCGCTGCCTTATTATCATAAAACAACGTCATAAGCTTTTTTAGACTAAACTAAGTTCAATAAAGAGAATTTTCTCAAAGAAAGTTATGTGATTATAGATGAATAACACGATATTTAGCTTCTATATTAGATAAGCAAAATAATTTTTTTTTTACTACTCCAAGTCAACAAGTTGCCTTTAAAAAATGAAAAATATCCATAAGTGAATTTTCTATCCAGTCTACTACTAGAAAAATTAGGGTTTGTATATCCGTCAACATCAAAATGACCATGTTTAATTTGGATAATATAAGACCTTGACATAGATTTTTTTAAATATGTCAGAACTTGATTAAAAGTGTTCATATGTTGATCATTTAGATTGTGCATAAATTGACTCATAACACTAACTGTATATGCTATATTCATATCATGAATTAAATAGATAAACTTCTCAACTATTCTTTGTTAGAATTTGATTAGGAGAAGTAGATAAGCTATGATTTACCTTAATTTATGTATTTATAGGCTCGTAGATAGAGTTAACAGTTTCAACTAGAGGATCTAAAATATACTTCCTTTGAAAGAGAAATTGCCCTTGATTAGATTCAGAAACTTTAAATCTTTTACTTCAAATTCTTTAGTAAAATAACTAGAAGTTCCTCAATTTTATCTATGTTATTACCGGTGATAATTATATCGTCAACATAGACAAGAAGTGAGCTAATATAATTATGATTATGTTTACAAAACAAGGTGTGATATGCTAAATGTTGCTTGAATCCATAATCCTTCATTTCATGACTTAGGCTCCTAAACCATTCCCTTGGATATTACTTTAATCCATGCAATGCCTTTTTTAGTTTGCATTTCTTTCCTTCTTCTAGTATAAACCCAGAAAGTGATCCATAAATACTTTTTCTGTTAGATAATTATGAAGAAAGATATCCTTCCCGTCAAACTATTGTTGAGAATTCTAGATTGAACTATAAGTGATAGTATGATGCAAACAATATTCATCTTAACAATTGGTTCACAAATCTCCTAATAATCAATACCATAAGTTTGGGTATAACCATCTACATCCAACTTAGTTTTGTATCTTTCAATTGTTCCATCTGAATTGTGTTTGACAACGTGATTCCCATTTTCACTTTACGATCTTCTTTTTAATTAGCAACTCGACCATTTTGTATGTAGAATTCTTTTAGAGAGCTATACTTCTTGAAAATAATTGGAAATAGAAATAGAAGACAACTGAAGAGAAAATGTCAAGTTAACTTTACATAAACGATGATAGAATTAGAAGTGAAGATATGTTAAACATTAGAGGCCTTTGAAAAATCAAATATATTAGGTTCTTTTCTTACATAAAGAAGATATCTCTTATTGTGATTAGGATTAGGACTATGATTAGGAGTTTTAGGAGATTAAGAATAATAGGTGCATATCTCGGTGTCAATCCTAAAAGATTCATCTGATTACATGGTAATATCATCAAGGGAGGTGTTATGCTTAACAGACATAATTGTGACATCTTTGTTTTTCTTAGAATATCCTTTCTAAACAAATGAGTTGGTCTCTCAAGTCTCTTATCATCAGCTGAACCATTAGGTTCAACTTTGTTTTCCTCAATAAATGGGTCATCTAAAACTATGTATTCCTTATTTTCCTTAATTTTCTCCATATATGAGATCCATATGTTTTTTTCAACCTTAATTGTTCCTCTTTTAAACTATTAATCTCCCTATAAAGAGGAACCATGGATATATCTCCCCTAAAAAAAGGGCTTATTTTTACAGAATTGAACATTCATTGAAATATAGTAGGCTCTTGTTGGAGGATAAAAACATTTGTATCCCTTTTGTAAATTGGAGTAACCTAGAAAAATATATTTGATATCACGAAGAGCAAGTTCATCTCTATGAAGAGAGTGAACATGCATATAAAACAAATAATTAAAAACCTTAAGGAAAATATTTAGGACAGAAGGAAGGGAATGAAATCTAGATAACAACCTTAAAGGAGTTTGAAAATCAAGAATCTTAGGCTATCGATTACTAAGAAAAATAATGGTCATAACATGGCCAACCCAAAAAAGTTTTGGAACTTGCATATTAAAATATAAAGGTCAAGGCACTTCAAGTAACATTCTAATATCCCTTTATGTTGGAGTATGTAAACACATGTTGTCTAGTGAAAAATACCATTTTGTATCATAAAATTAGCAAGAGAATGTTTTGTAAACTCACTGAGTACTTCTAGAATGAAAAACTTTTATTTTAGTGTCAAATTGAGTTAGAATCATATTGTAAAACTGAGAAATAATATGTGAAACATCACTCTTGTATTTCATCAAATATACCCAACTAACTCTAGTACAATCATTAATAAATATACAAAATTTTTTTATCTTGAAATAGAAGGGATAGAAAATGGACCTTGTACATTAGTACAATTACAGAAAAAAGGAATATTACTTTTATTAAAACCTACTTTAAAAGAAACACAATGATATTTTTGGCATAAATGCGTGTTCATATCTTAAATTAAAAATATAAATATGGAAAACTAATTTTTAAAATAAATGTTTTAAATAAGAGAAGATAGATATCCCAATCGACATTGTCAAAAAATAATTTTCTTTCAATCATAATTCTCTCTCTTTGTTTCGAAGTCATAAGTAAGAGTTGTTATGCCTCGGTTATCATTAAAATAATATAAAAAAACCCTTTTCTTTCTAATGCCAACCATCATCTTTATAAGATTATTTCAACCTGTAAAAAATTGCATAACAATTGAGATCCTTTATTATTTTTTTGATGAAGAGATTATTTAAAAGTGTATGTGTGAGTAGAATAGAGGATATAGAACATGTTAGAAAAGACATATTTCTTGCCCATGTGATTGATATAGACTTAACCGATGTGGATGTTACTCAATAATAGAAGAGTTACTAGTAATATGATCAATGCCGCTGAATCAATAACTTAAGTAGCATGGTAAGTAGAACTAATGGATAAACTGATCTTTTTAAGAAGATACTCAAGATATATGAGAAGCAGAAGATGAAATATTAATATTATGAGCAAAATATTTTTTTCTCATCTTACTTGAGTTTATACCATTCTTGATAGCCATACTTTTTCTAGTAAACATCGACTATATATGTCTTCTAATAATTGTCAACAATTATAGTTGGTAGGCACCGAATTCATGCACAGTAAAGCCAAAGGCATGCCTAGTAAAGACAATGACACTCTTGCCTATAAAAAGGCAGGATTACCATGAAGAAATTCATAGTAAGCAGAAGAAAAGAGACTTGAGGTGAGAGAGAAAAGAAAGAGAAAGAGAAACAAAAATATTTTGTGTATTTTTTGGTCTAGTTTTTCCTTGTAATTCTCCAGTTTTTCTCAGTAATAAAATTCTTCTATCCTTAACCGTAGTTTTTACCCTAATTTGGGAGTTTTTCACGTAAAATTTATGTGTTCATTACTATTCATTTAGTTCTGTTTAGCTGCGAACATGCTCTAATCTAGTCAATATTCACAACAAGTGGTATCAGAATGAGGTGACAAAATTACGATAAATTTTTTGGTGTAATTCGTTCAGAGTTCGGGTGAGCACAGTGAAAATTGGTGAATAGTAACTGCAAAAGGTGACAACTGTTCATGCATTTATTTTTGCATTAAACTGTGTATTTATGTAATTCAAATATATAGTACTATTCATGTATACGGTACTATTCACATATACGAACTATTCATATGTACGGGTATAGTACTATTCATACGTACGAATACTATTCACGTGAAATAGTGAAAGCTAAATTCTGTTCGTGATAGAAGCAATGACAACAAAATTTGAGATTGAAAAGTTCAATGGGA
>JANKOE010000204.1:8830092-8842752 GCA_026284465.1 Erythroxylum citrifolium
TACATGACTATGAACAAAATGCGCTAAAGGGGATTGCCTTTAGGGCACTACTCTAACAATCTAACGGTACTGTACACTCATAAGGCGACTTACACTAGGGGACAAGTCGACTTATCAGTACCGAGCAAGCATAAGGCGACTTACACATGTACAAGTCGACTTATCACTTACATAAACTATAGACAGTTGTAGCACTATCTACAACTGAAGCTGAGTATATGGCTACTGCATAAGTTTGCAAGGAATCAATCTGGATGAAAAAGTTTTTGGAGGATCTTGGGCACTGACAAGAGAAAATTATTTGTATTATGATAGTCAGAATGCCTTGCATATTGCAAATAATCTAGCTTTTCATTCTAGAACTTAACACATAGGAGTTCAATATCATTTTGTTCGTGAAGTAGGGGAAGATGGAAGTGTTAATATCCAGAAAATTCACACAAAAGAGAACCTAGCAGATGCACTAACAAAGTCAATCAACACTGATAAATTCACTTAGTGTAGATCCTTATATAGCTTGACAAAGACGTAGATAGTAGAGAAATGACAAGAAAGAAATAACAGTATGGAGATTGATTGGTTTTCAGTCAAATCTTCAAGTTGGAGATTGTTGGTTTTCTATCCCACATCGGAAGGGGGTGAGATTAGAAGCCTCCATTAAGGCTATTTAAGGAGGCATATGCTTAAGGTTTTATATATCCCAAAATCTCTTTCCCATAACCTTATGTATTAGTTCTTGGTGTGGATTATGAGATCTTCCTCTTGTAATCTTTGTTTTTTTTATAGTGAAAAGTTTTCTAACTTATCTGTAGTTTTTCTCTATATTCGTTAAGGAGTTTTTCACGTTAAATCTTGTGTGTCCTTTTTTTTATTTCAATTTCTTTTATTAGTATGTTTGTTCTATCTAGGTAAAGTTCATCTACTACCAACATTATGGCCCTATTTGGTTGTACTCCAATCAACTATTTTTTTAGCTAATTGACTTTTCAAACAACTGGAAAAATTGTTTGGTTAACAGCTTTTTCGTTAGCTGATTAAACACAAACCGCTAAAGATGAAAACGCTCCTGTATAGGAGTGTTTTCATCCACCAGCTGAAGTCTTAATTACTCGAAGCCAATTATAACCTTTTTTTCGGAAGATGAGAGATGTCCGACAGCTCCATTTGTTGTTACTAACTTCAATCATCAATGACAAAAAAATGAAAATAAAAGGCAAGAGAAAAATGAAGACGACAGATCCGATCGAACTGGGATTCTAGTGATTGGTCTTGGCTTCGATGTTTGACCGTTGAAATAGGGGAAGAGAAAGGGTTTGCAGCTTGTGGGAGCAGAGGAAGCTAATCAGATTACAAACCAGCTCTTTGCCTTCTCACGGTAGTCGTCATCGTCGGAATCATGGGTCGTATGCACAGTCACGGGAAGGGTATTTTAGCTTCAGCTCTTCCTTACAAGAGGACTCCGCCGAGTTGGCTTAAGATCTCTTCTTAAGAGCGTCATTGGAAGCAAGATCTTGCGCATCCTTAAAGCCAATGGTCTTGCATGTGAAATCCTTGAGGATTTGTACCATTTAATGAAAAAGGCTGTGGCAATTAGAAAGCATTTGGAGAGGAACAGGAAAGACAAGGATTCTAAGTTTAGGTTTAGTATTACAAAATATGAATTATAAACAAAATATAAAAAATAAACATATTATTTGTTAATATTGTTATATGATAAATAAAAAGTTAACGAAATACTTAATTTATTATTATATAAAACTAATAATATATTATTAATTATTAATAAAGTATAGTAAAATAATACTTATTAATTATAAATAAATAATTATATAATGTAAATAATGATCTATGATAGATTGTAGTCATGTCCTCATAAGTCATTTTACACATAAACAGTTAATACTAAATAGCTAATTTTACCAAACATCTCTAACAAACAGCTAATGCAATCCGCTGGTCAAATCAGCTGATAGAATCAACTAACAGCTAATACAATCAGCCGATTGCCAAACAGGGCCAAAAATATTCTGTGTATTTTTATAGGTCTAATTTTTTTCTCCTTGTAATTCTCTAGTTTTTTAGTAGTAAAATTATTCTATTCTTGTCCGTAGTTTTTACCCTTATTTAAAAGCTTTTCACATAAAAATCTGTCTATTTATTACTTTTCTTTCATCCTCTTAAGCTGCAAACTTACTCTAATTTGATCGATTTTTACAAGTGGTATCTGAGCGAGGTGAGAAAATTATGACGAATTTTTTGGTGTAATTCGTTTGGAGTTTGAGTGAACACAGTGAAAGTTGGTGAACAGTAACTACAAAAGTTGATAACTGTTTATGCATTTATTTTTCTATTAAACTGTGCAGTTGCTGTACTTCAAGTATAAAGTACTATTCATGTGTATGATACTATTCATACATACGCATACGGTACTATTCACATATATGAACTATTCATATGTATAGTTCCTATTTATACATACGGGTACTCTTTACGTGAAATAGTAAAAGCCAAAATTCTGTTCCTGATAGAAACAATGGCAGCAAAATTTGAAATTAAAAAGTTCAATGGGAGTAATTTCTCATCGTTGAAGATGAAGGTTATCTTGAGAAAAGATAATTGTTTAGCAGCCATCAGCGAAAGGCCGACAACATTCATAAATGATAATAAATGGAATGAGATGGACGGAAATGTTATTGCAAATCTTCATCTGGCACTAGCAGATGAGGTGTTGTCAAGCATAGAAGAGAAGAAGACGGCAAAAGAGATTTAGGATCATCTCACAAAATTGTACGAGACCAAATCACTCTATAACAAAAAAAATTTGAAGAGGAAACTATACACTTTATGCATGGCGGAGTTCACTTCGATGACAGAGCACTTAAATACTTTAAATACTTTATTTTCCCAACTCACATCATTGGGGTACACAATAGAGATAAGTAAACGTGTGGAACTTCTACTCCAAAGTCTACCAGATTCGTATGATCAACTCGTCATCAATTTAATAAACAACACAAACACTCTAGTCTTCGACAATATTGCAACTGCTATTTTGGAAGAAGAGAGTCGGTGCAAGAGTAAGGAAGATAGGCTAACAAATTCGCAACAAGCGGAGGCCTTAGTAGTGACGAGAGGAAGATATCAATAAAACCTGGCACAAGTGGGATTCATAGTCGTGGTAGATCAAAATCCAGGAATAAGAAGAATTTCAAGTGCTAAAATTGTGGCAAGAAAGGGCACCTGAAGAAGGATTGTTGGAATCTGAATAAGAAAGGTTCTATTCCTCAAGGAAACGCGACAAATACTTCAGATGATGGAGGTCCAATGGTCTGTGAAGCGGGAACGACTATTGGAGGTAAGAGAAGATTTGTTAATGTGTGGCTTCTCGATTCAGCAGCTACTTTTCATATATCCTCTCGAAGAGAATGGTTCCATCAGTATGAATTTGTCTCTTGGGAATTTGTGTACAGTTGTAATGATCAAGCTCTGAAGATTGTTGGTATCGGCACCATCAAGTTAAAGATGTATGATAGGACAACTCAGACTATTGAAAAAGTGTGACATATTTAGAGCCTAAAGAAGAATTTTTTGTCTGTAGGACAACTAGATGATCTTAGTTTTAGATTTGAGATTCAAAACAAGATCATGAAAGTGATTAAAGGAGCACTGGTGTTTATGAAAGCAGAGAAGATTGTTGTAAATTTGTACTTGCTAAAGGGAGTAACTTTGTAAGAAGGAGAGGTATCCATTGTAGTGACTAGTGCAGATGACAAATCTGCAATGACTTGCAATGACATGACATAAAAAGCTTGGACATATGTCAGAACAAGGAATGAAGATACTTGCAGAGAAGAATTTACTTCCAGGTCTCACAAAGGTATCATTACCCTTCTGTGAGCATTGCATTGTGAGTAAGCAACATCGATTGAAGTTTAACACGTCAAAGTTTAGAAGCAAAGAAATTCTAGAATTGATTCACTATGATGTATGGCAAGCACCAGTTATGTCCCCAGGAGAAGCAAATTTCTTTGTGCCATTCATTGATGATTATTCGAGAAGATGTTAGGTGTTTCCTATCAAGAGGAAGGTAGATGTGTTTCCAACTTTCAAATGCGCGGGTGGAACTTGAATCTGGTAAGAAGATCAAGTGTTTGCGCTCATATAATGGAGGCGAATATACTGGTAAAGAATTTGATAAATTCTGCAAGCAAGAAGGCATCAAAAAGTAGTTCAGAACAGCACATACTCCTTAACAAAATGGAGTAGCAGAGTGCATGAATAGAACTATGTTGGAAAGTACAAGAGCGACGTTGAGAACTGCAAGCTTAGATAACAAATTCTAAGCAGAAGTAGTCAATACCGCCTATTATATGGTGAATCAAGCTCCAACAATTACAATTGAGTTGAAGACACCGATGGAGATGTGGACTGGAAAACTAATGGATTTTTCCAATCTCCATATATTTGGAAGTCTTGTCTATGTGATGTTCAATGCCTAAGAAACTATGAAATTAAATCCAAAATCCAGAAGATGCATTTTCTTGGGATATGCTGAAGGAGTAAAGGGGTATCGTCTGTGGGATCCTACTGGCCACAAGATTGTTATCGGCGGAGATGTTATTTTCTTGGAAAATAATGATCAAGGGCAAACAGAAGATGTTAGCACTTTAAAAGAGAATTAAGAGACTACAACAGTACATGTAGAAAGGGAATTTGATCAAAATAATTCTTCTGAAGCTGCACCAAAGTACGAGGAGTAAGAACTAGTCGAAGTTGAGATTTGAGATACTCAGAGATCAACTCACAGAAGAAGAGCACCGAGCTGGCACTCATATTATATTATGGAGAGTAATATTACATAATGTTTTTTAACTGAGGATGAAGGGCCATCAACTCTTCAAGAAATAATGAATAGTTCAAATACATCTCAGTGGGTGGCAGCAATGTAGGAAGAAATTGAAGCTCTGTATAAGAATAAGACATGGGAACTGGTATCACTACCACAAGAAAGAAAACCTATTGGCAATAAATGAGTTTATAAGATCAAGCGGAGTGGTGATGATCAAGTAAAACGATATCGTGCTAGATTGGTGGTAAAAGGATATGCTCAGAAAGAAGGAATTGATTTCAATGAAATATTTTCTCCTATGATTTGACTTACCACAGTTCGAGTAATCCTGGAGATGTGTGCTACATTT
Source organism: Erythroxylum citrifolium (assembly GCA_026284465.1). Taxonomy (NCBI): domain Eukaryota; kingdom Viridiplantae; phylum Streptophyta; class Magnoliopsida; order Malpighiales; family Erythroxylaceae; genus Erythroxylum; species Erythroxylum citrifolium. The sequence goes on from JANKOE010000204.1 coordinate 8,835,291, forward strand.
GACTTACATCTTGAGCAGTTAGATGTGAAAACTACATTTCTTCATGGAGATCTTGAAGAAGAAATTTATATGCTCCAGCTAGAAGGTTTTGAAGAAAATGGGGGAAGAGAACTTAGTTTGCAGGTTGAACAAATTTCTGTATAGTTTAAAGCAAGCGCCGAGGTGTTGGTATAAGAGATTTGATTCCTTCATCATGAGCCTTAGATACAGTAGACTGAATGCAGACCCTTGTGCATTTTTGAAGAGGTTTAAGAATGATGATTTTATAGTTTTACTATTATACGTGGATGACATGGTTGTAGGCTCCAATAATGATCATATCAAAGAATTGAAGGCACAACTGGCTAGGGAATTTGAAATGAAGAACTTGGGACTAGCAAACAAGATTCTAGGGATGCAAATTCACCAAGACAAAAATAATAGGAATATTTGGCTTTCTCAGAAGAGTTATTTGAAGACCAGACATTGCACATGCAGTGGGAGTAGTTAGTTGATACATGACGAATCCTGATCGAGAGATTGGAATACTGTTAAGAGGATTCTCATATATATCAAAGGAACCTCAGATGTTGCATTATATTAAGAAGGATTAGATTTTACTATCAAATGATATGTTGATGCTGATTATGCAGGTGATCTTGATAAAAGTAAATCCACTACAGGATATGTGTTTACACTAACTAAAGGAGCTGTGAGCTGGGTTTCAAAGCTGCAGTCAATTGTAGCAACGTCAACAATAGAAGCAAAATATGTAGCAGCTACATAAGCTAGTAAAGAAGCAGTGTGGTTGAAGATGTTGTTGGAAGAACTTGGGAATAAACAAGAGAATATTATTTTGTATTGTGACAGTCAGAGTGCTTTGCATCTTGCAAAGAATCCAACATTTCATTCAAAGACAAAGCACATTCAAGTTCAGTATCACTTCGTTGGTGAGAAAGTGGAAGAAGAAACGGTGGACATGCAGAAAATTCATACAATGGTTAACCTGACAGATTTTATGACAAAAACAATCGATGATGACAAGTTTATATGGTGTCAATCCTCATGTGGCCTGACAAAAACGTAAGCAACATAAAGCGGTAAGGTAGAAAAGAATGGTGTGAAGATATGATTGATTATCAATCAAAATTTTAAGTGGGAGAATTGTCAACAATTGTGGCTCTCATTTTTTACCTAGTAAAGACAAAGGCACTCCTGCCTTTATAGGCAGAAGTAGCATGAAGAAATTCATAGCAAGTAGAAGAAGAGAGATGTGAGGTGAGAGAGGAAAAAATGAGAAAGAGAGAAAAAAAAATATGTATATTTTTGGGTCTAGTATTTCCTTGTAATTTTTTAGTTTTTCTCGGTAGTAAAATTTTTCTACCCTTGCTCGTAGTTTTTACCCTAATTTGGGAGTTTTTTTACTAAAAATTTGTGTGTTCATTACTATTCCTTTAGTTCTATTTAGCTACAAACCTGCTCTAATCCGGACGATATTCACAACAATAGTGGCAGGTGCAAACTCGAGATTAAAAAGCTAAAGAATCTCCAAAAGTTAGGGAGTATCTTTTTTTTGAAAATTAAGTTAGGAAATATCTTGAATGATCATGGTGGATAGTTTCTTGTTGATAGAAAATTCAACATCAATTTTGATAATAACATTACGGTGCAACTAGTGATTTTAACGAAGAAATGCTCTAATACCAAATTATGAATATGTATGGTATTTTCTTTCATATATTTTTATATACATACAAGATACAAGGAGGACCTACATAACAGCAAATCAACCATACATCTGCATGGATATTCCTATTGCTAAATTAAAGTAAACAGTATAAGAAATATATAAGAATCACAACTTATTCTTACTAACTTATTTCATAATAAAATTAAATTAAAAATTAAAAACACTTCATATGTTATAAAAATAAGAATAAATTGAAAAATTAAATAAAAATTTTATATTAAATTTTAAATTGAAAATAAAAGTGTACCCTTAATAATTATACATTCATTTCTATGTATTTATTATACCTAAATTAAATCTAGATGTCTATATTGTATATTTAAAGTAGATAGACATTGACAAATAAATAGAAAAAAATTAAAAATAAATATGAAAATTAAAAATATAAAATAATATTTGAGAGATGAAAATAATTAATAATTATTTATTAGTATTAGTACAACACAATACTAGTATCCATTCACCTTTAATATCATTTGAAATTATTTTTAATTATAGAATAATGCTTTAAATTTTATATAATTAAAATTTAGTCTCTTGTTATAATTAAATTGAAAATTTATTTTAAATTAATTCAATATATCCATTTATTAAAGTTAACATAAAAATATTTAGACATAAAACTATTTTTAAAAATAATTTTTTTGTTTAAAAATATTAAAATATATTAAAATAAGTTTTTATGTCTGAAAACTTTCTGTTTACTTTATTACGTTTTGATGAGACAAATATCTTTCATTTTAAAACCTAATTAACTATAATAATAACAAAAGCCTAATCAAAGTCAATAATGTAGGTGCGGAAGAAAAGTCTAATGTATTTTGTCTGAAGTCGCTGCCGGCAGTTGAGAATACAAGCACCAGCTCACATGGGCAAGTGGTCCAAGACGACAGAGGAGAGGACAGACACTATTTTTGACCTAAAGGCACGCTTATCGATAAAAACTAAGAACCCAGAAGCAAGCATGTGGAGATTGAAATCTGTATAGCTTACTTACGTGGAGAAGGAATGTGGTGTATCTCTGGGAAGACGTGGATGAGATAAACCATGGTCGTCTCATTATTTACGGCGTTCTTCAACGTCCACGAAAGAGCATCCATGCTTGACTCACTCTTCCCTACACCAACGTAAACGCAATCCTCATCATCCCTGTTATGAACATCCACGGAAAACAGGCTCCCTTCGCACTCCTCTCTGACGGTTTCCATATGATTGATCTCAAATAACTCATTAGAATTCTCTTCTTCAATCTCACATCTGCTGCTTGATGAATTGTTACTACACTGGTATTGGTATGATGGAGATGAAGAAGCAGTTGTTTCATGATCGGGGTGTGCAGCCCCGGCATCCGATATCGTCACTGGCATGTTTTCTGGGGCGACAGAAGCGTCCTGATGACTTGATGTTGACAGATGGAAATAAGCAATTGAAAGTGTAAACTGAAACTAAGAAAACAAACAAGTGACGGAGTTTCAATAACATAACATCAATGCACCTTTTTGATGTCAACGGAGAGCTTTGGACGGAGTCTTTAAAGATTTGAGAGCTATGTTATCTTACTCTATAATCCAACGATGACGCAGGTAGCAGGAAATTCAGGGGATTGCTTGGTTTGATGACCGAAACAAAGCTATCTCCATACTTTGACAATTGTAGCTCCGCGTCTGCCTCCAAATTAAACGATAAGATATCATTTTTAGAGATTGGCATTACTCACTTGTCTTCTTTAAAGATTCCACTTAAATTAAGTCTAATAATGGTTATGTGTATAATTTTGGAAATCAGGATCCTCACAAGGTTACAAATTTGAAAAAATTTAGTTAGAGATTTGATTTATAGGCTATATCTCTATTCTGAACTAATTTTGGATCCATCCATATATTAATTACAAGAATGAATAAATTTGTTAATGATTAATCAATTAAATGAACAAATTTTTGGATTGAAATATCTTTTCCAAGTGTCTAATGAAAAACTTGAGTTATTAGGTGTTAAGCTAGTATTTTAGAAACTTCCCCTTAATTAACATTAATTAAAAATATGATTACATGATGTGATTAAGAGTCATATTTCATAATCAAATTAATCATTTGATTCATTAATTGATAAAATATTATGTCAAATTGAATAAAATTTTGGTTAAACTAATAACGAAAGCCAACTTGAATTTACTAGTATTTCGATATTAGGGCAAACTTCGAAGGTTCTCCGTTTTGGAAGAGTTATGGGACGGTTATCAATACTCGCAACCTTCTTTTTATATTTTAAAAAGAGACTGTTTTTGTGAGTTAAATTTATGACTTTTTGTTTATAAATGATATTAAATGTTTTCTTCAAGCACTAAGCTCAAAAAGAAAAAGGAGAGGATATTTTCCAAAAAAATTGAATTTTTAACTTTGTTTGTACTAAATTGCTAAGAAAGGAAGATAATTTAAAATACAAAATTATTTATTTAACAAAATTCAAAAGAAAAAATTGCTGAGTTCACATTACTCTCTAACCTTTAATGATGACTTATAACATTGAAATGACACATAATACGCCCTTTTGCCTTTGCACTCACCATCTTTTATTAACTCTCGTGGTTGGTTTTGGACTTTTAGGCATAGGGCACAGTAGGTATGAAATAAACCTATAAGATACTGTTTTGTCATAACCCTATACGTAAGGGGAAATTATGAGGTACCTGATAATGCATTTTAAAGAATATATTCGCTTATACCTTTCATTGCATGCATACATTCTAAGTTTAAGATTAAAGAACATGGTAGACTTCTAAAATGATTAAATTACATAGGAAAAAAGGCCTACGAAGTGAAGCTTTGAAAGTTGAAACAGCATTCCGTGATGCGATATTGTATCATGCGTGCACGTTCTTCCACTTTAAGATGGTCACTATTATATATAAGTGAATGATGAATACAATACATAATACATACTTGATCTCAAAAGGTGGAATCGCTTACTTTAGGCGCCACCACACCTCGGCCCGATAGAGTAGTGAGGGAGGTAAATCACGGTCTGACCTCAGTTAACTTCTCAAAAAGGTGACCCAACGCTTGACGATGCGCACAAGGAGTCACCACATTGGATGAACTCCCACACTGCCGCTGTCGGGACTCGAACTTAAGGCCTTGATCTCAACTTCCTTTCCAATGACCAACTGAGCTACCCATGCGGGCGAATAAAATACATACTTAAATATATGTTGTGTATAAAAATCCTTCCTAGCGTTAATGCTTCTTTATTTTAAATTAAAATTTTAATCCTAGTTATTTATTCTATGCATAAGCTAATTTAACATAAATTGACTGAAATTTAAAATTTTAATTCTAAAACTAAATTATACATTTTGAATAAATATTGATAGATTAATTATAAGTTTACAAAATGATAAGATATTCAATACTTTAATAAGAATAATATAATTACAAATGATTTTCAATTTAGTAGTAAAATTATTTCTTTTGCAATTTTTAATAAAATTTCCCTTATTTTCTTCAAAATTTGAAGGCTTTTTTCTTAGTTGATTCAAAATTTCCCATTTCTTCAACATAAAAATTGGCTTTGGAAGAATATGTTAAAGTGATTAAATTTTGTTCATGGTTCTACATTTTGTGGTAGGGGTAAATTGTTAAAATAATTTATAAATTGTTTATTGAGATCAATTTAAGCTTTTAAATTAAATAGTTTTTAACAAAGTTTTGTAACCAAAAATTTAAAATTACACCACCGCTCTATATAATATATTGTATTTATTCATAATCATAAAATATATGATACATTTAATAAGTAGTTAAAAATAAGGTTACGTACTATTGAATTTTTTCAGATCCAATATATTAGTAGGATTTATATTGGAATAGTTTATGCAAACTAATGACTTTTCATTGTATCAATTCATATACAGATAGCTCTATTTCCTATAAATTCATATACAGGTAGCCCATATAATTCGCTAAAAAGCTCTTCCATATTATAACCTTATAAATGTTAATCCATATTGTATACTTATATAAAACAACATCAACAATATTTAGTAAAAATTCTACTAACATGCGAGATTTAGAAAGGTCCAGTAATATAAACCTTACCCTTAACTAGTACAAAGGCTGTTACCAATAATAATCAGTATACTTATATATTAACGTACTATTTTAATTTTTTCTTGACACTTTTCTTCTAAAAGTGTCTCAATTCTTGTTTGATTAAAAATATTGTAAATTTTAGGCGTAATTTATAGAGAAAATTTAATGTTCAGAAATTATCCACAATTAGTTAATAATTTGTGTTGTATATTAATATAAATTAATAAAAAAGCTTTTGAATGTAAATTGGTTGCAATAAAATAATTTTGTGTTATTTTCATTACACGGGACATATTAAATAATGAATTAATGTATAATTTTTTTTGGGTCTTAGATCAGGGTATCCACCGGCGGACTCAGTGATTATTCCTCTCGCTGGTTTGTACGCACCTCACAGGGTGGGACAGCTGGCCCAAAGTATAATTTAATAAGTAGCATTAATGAATTTAAGTGGACACCTTCTACCAATGATACAACATTCCAATTTGAGTGTTGAATACCACTCATATTTTCTTTAAGTGGACACCTTCCAATTTGAGTGTTGAATATTACCACTCATATTTTCCACAAATTGGTTCTTTGCGTAACTATTCGAACTTGCACTTTAATGGTACGAACATTTTGGAATTTGATCTTTGCTGTTCAACCTAAGTGGTGTCCAACAACACGTGTGTGGAAAATGGCTCCGGCCGGTCCCTATTTTGTGATCTTTCTCGCGTATACGTACATGATTTGGCATTCTCTCCAACTCACCTTCTTTACCGTTCACTTTCAATTGAACTTTATGAGTTTAAAATAGTTTATTTTTGTTTTAATTGTTAGAAAAAGTATAAATATTCACCGTCCTTTTAGTTTGTAAACCAACTAAACTTTGACTCATAAAAAAGAAGTCAAGTCTTGTTGCTTTCACGTAAAACTACATGTGTAAGCTCCAACAACTTGAATGCATAGGTATGTTATTTGTTGGACGTTGACATGGCTACCACTACATTGATGACAGAACTCGTAGATGAAACAATTCCACAAGAACTAGATGAAAGAAAGGTGTAATCTTATCCTGACAGGAAGGAAAAAAAGAGAAAGGTAACTTAAGTGGTTTGTATGATAGATCGCATTTTCTTTCGGCAGCACTACCCACTTCAAAAGTTTGGTGCTCTCCTTTTCGCTATTTCCAAGAAGTGTTTCGTAGAATGTACAAAATGATTAAGTAACCAAGTTGATCATTTATGATAATAAGGCCACAATTTTAGGTTAACGAAGAAAGGTAATACTCCTTTTGATTTATAATAAGTGTCGTTTTAGACAGTGGCGAAGTGCCCTCACTGTCCCAAAATTTTTTTCTAAAATTTCATGTAAATTTTTTTTTTGGTTTTTGCCCCCACAAAATTTTATTTTGAAGCTTTGCCCTCACTGAAAATTTTGTTTGCCCCTACTGAAAAAACTTCCTGGATCCGCCCCTGGTTCTAGATACATTTTAATTATTCAAAATAAGTGTTATTTTTGACTTTGTATGTATGTTTATAATTTTACTTTCAAAATTAATGTAACGCCCCAAATTAGGGGTTAGCAGATTAAGCAAATTTAGTCCAATTTATGTTCTGTCTCTTTGACATTTTGGCATGCATTCATGGCATTTTCCGGGTCA
>JANKOE010000204.1:8850353-8861422 GCA_026284465.1 Erythroxylum citrifolium
TGAAGATCTTCACAGGAGATAGCCAGACGATGGATCCATATGGCAATATACCGTTCGGCCAGAATCCGGCTGAACCAGTATCTTTTCATAGATTAGAAAACTTGTTCTGACTATAGCAGATAGTAACAAGTAGAAAAGGTGTGAAGTTTAGAGCTTGACGACTTAAGCAGCACCATTTGATACATAATTTTTAACTTTTTAATAATATTGTTCTAATGTAGGTGAAATTAAGTTAAAAGCATATAATTAGTACTTTAGATTACATTTATGTAATTGGGAAATTTTGTTAATGAATAATAATAATAATTTCATAATTTGTAATACAAATTCTCTCCATTTTCATCAATGGAGCATAGTTTGTGAATTAAGATTATGTTTCTTGAAATTGTGTTTGAGGTGTATCAACAAAAACAACAAGCTGTTAAAAATTTCGCTGACACGTAAAGTTTGGAAAGGTTTAGTAGTACACAATCTTACCCCTAATTAGTAGAGAGACCGTTTCTAAGAGATGTACCAATTATAACAAATAGATTTGGATTTATAAAGCAATTATTTGTAGCATCCCTAACGGACCCTATTTTGTGAAAAATAACAATTTTTTATGAACAAGAATACTTTTAAGAGAGTACAAATCATTGATTTAATTTAATAATAAAAGTATTAAGCATTATAGTTTAAGACAAAATTTATCCCATTGTCGCTTAATTTTCAATTATACAAGAAATAATTTAAATTTATTAAATATATAAATAAATTTAACATAATAAAAATCATGAGAGTTAACTTTATACATCTATTGGATTAATCAAAGTTGTTATATCCTTTCTTTGTTTGCTTGGTTTTGTGGATATTTTGAATACAATTATAACATTACAATTTACAATTACAACAATAAGCAATAATAACATCTAACAAAAATATTTAATTAAGTACTATAATTTATGTTTTGCTATATATATATATATAACACTGTTCGAAAAGTCGTGAAAAAGAAAACATTGAGGGTTAAAATCATGCACATGCAACATGCTTGGATCCCCAAACTTAAACATATGCCACCTACTTGTTAGAATATATTTTGACCTAATTTTTGTTCTGTCAGAACAAAAATGGAAAGGAAAGCCACATTACTCATTAGACGATGCTTGAACCACCAGTAATCCTCTCCTTTCGTTCATTGTAATCTTGCTGCGTGAGACGAACTCGAGACAACGCAACTAACTTGTTTAACTACTAAAAACGATATTTTTCAGTTACTATAACGATATAACATATATATAGAAAAGATCAAGTTACTAAAACTATTGATAGCTAATCGAAAAAAGTTCCAAGTTACTCACTGGTTCGGTGAAAGGAGTGAAAGGTATTCAGTCTGTCACTTGAAAGAGAAATTATTTAGTGTAAATTAATAGTCTTCTTTGTAAAGTACAAAAGAAACGTTACGTATAATTGATGACCCTCTTTCGATTCTCGTAAAGTGAAGAGCCTTATCTACGTGAATGATTCTCTTTGAATCTATGTCTCGTCCACTGCTCTTTATCAACCAAAAAAATTTACGTATTGGTTTTGTGTGCATGTCCTATTGTTGCATTCTTTCTATCTAAGATTCAATACAATTTGTATGGTTCTTCATTAGGATAGCAAATCTATAAACATTATTGTAAAGGAATTGAGTCAAACTTCATGGCATATCATGCAATTTAAAGTACTAGTAATGTGAACATTACAATCTTTTTAAAAATATTTTTATACAATCTTTTCCTTTTTCATTGTATATGCGAATGATAATTCTATGGTACTTATGATTAAAAATTGATTATTTGTAATGAACTACTATCAGAATGAAATTGTATTGCATTTTGAGTTTTGAGAAGTTTTCAACAATCTATTAAGAATTTAGTTGATCAATATCTGGCTGTAGATACTAAGACTTGTGTGTCATCGTCATTCAAGATATGACATCTTCTAGTTAAAAGTCTATATTCGCTTTTCAATATGTTTGGTGGAAGAAGTACGGCAGAGAATAATACTCCAAGGTTGCACCATCTATAAATATTCTATCCCATATTAGATTTCTCATCCCTCAACCAATAACAAGCAAGCAAGCTCTTAAGTTATTTTAGAGCAAAGGAAAAAAATGAGAAGTGTTAATTTCGTTGTGGTAGCAATCCTCTTGACTTTGGCTTCTTCGCTGATCAATGCCTACGACCCCAGTCCTCTCCAGGACTTCTGCGTAGCCATGAATGAGTCCGATGGTACTTTGCTAGCAACATATTATGTTCCCTTTTCGCTTGTTTTAAATCCTACTATATTGCATATAAAGTAACTGCCATTGTTAAACCTTTTTTTTTGTCACGGTTACTCATCATGAAACATATATTTCATGCAGTATTTGCGAATGGGAAGTTCTGCAAGGATCCAAAGTTTGTGATGAAAGCAAAAGATTTCTCCTTTTCAGGGCTCAAATGTTGGATCAAATGTGACTCTGCTAAACGTGGACCAAATACCAGGTCTAAACACTCTTGGCATATCACTGGCTCGTATAGATTATGCACCAAATGGTGGGTCAAACCCTCCCCACTTTCACCCTCGAGGCTCAGAAATCCTACTAGTCGTGGAGGGCAAACTCTTTGCCGGTTTTGTCACATCCAACCCAGATAATCGCCTTATATTCAAAGTCCTGAAAGCAGGAGATGTGATTGCGTTTTCCACTTGGACTCATTCACTTCCAGTTGAATATTGCTAAGACCAGTGCAGTTGCTATTGCTAGTTTGAGCAGCCAAAATCCTGGTGTCATTACAGTCGCAAATGCTGTCTTTGGGTGCAATCCTCCTATCAAGCCCGAAGTTCTCAGTAAGGCCTTCCAGTTGGACGAGAATGTTGTCATCACTCTCCAGAAGTTATTTGGAGGGAAGAGTTGAGCTGATCCGTGGCAATCCATAATTGTACTAGCCACGTCGTAATAATATGTGCTCAACCCCTCTTTGGCTTTGATTTGAGCACAAAGCAATAAAAGTTTTCTTGCGTCGCATTTCTTATGTTGTTTCGAACAAGTCACCTGGAGTTTTGCTGTTTGTCAATAACCTTAAACGGCTAATATCTGCTTGAAATTTGACCTAAATTCAGGTTCTTGTTTAATTCTACACTAATATGGAAGTGCCAAGCTGAAGAATTCAAGTACATTCTATGATAGAGATGTTGGAAAATTTTAATTAATATTGGACAACAATTAATTACATTCTTCGGTTTTTAATAAATTCAAGGTTAAGCGAATCGACTTTGATCCAATTAAAAGGTAATAAAGTAGCCCGATATGTGATCTAAATTAATGGACTGAAGTCCGACGAAGAAAATGGGCCACAGCCGGTTTGGGCCAGACCCATATTGAGCTTGTGATGGGAAAGTTCGATATAGAAGTTATATATATAAGGTTAAAGTCTCCCGCGACTGCTTAAGCAATTCGTGAATGTTCGTATTCTCTGACCCGTCAAGAGGTTCATGTTAAGAAAGTTACAAAAAGATGTCAATGATGTTCCGGTGATCATCTTTTGTAAAGGTCGTCGGGAAAACGAACTTGTTTCGGCTTCGAAAAGCTCGTTGAAAGTTATGGAATTAAAATTACGTATTCTCGTGTTATTGTCATTCATTCTCTTTCACATTTGATCCTGGATGCGTAATTGAGATTCATGTTATGCACGACACGTAACAGAGCGGTTACGTGATCGGATGAATAGAAACTAATGTTTTTCGATTTTTCTCCATATGAAACTTGGAGAAAACTAATCCGTTTTCTTATTTTTTTCTTTCGTATGGTTGCTTGAATATGTGTTGAATGTATTTAACATTAAAAAGGGGGTTAAAACAAGTTTTGGAGGTCAAAAAACCGACTCAAAACTTGCCAAAAATTGTCTGTTTCAGGAGAGGAGAGAGAAAATGTCGGGCACGTGTGAACGACTGGGGTGTGGTCACATGTCGTGCGTGAGATGCACGCGCCAGACACAGTAGATGCGTGGATGTGCGTGTGCCCCACGAGCCATGTAGGTCCCGAGTCATTTAGGGTTAATTTCCAAGTTTAGTAAATTCATAAAGTGAGTTTTTAATTTTTCTGAATTTATTACAATGGTAATAAGTAAAGTTTAACTCTAGAAAAAGGAAATTAAAGTTCCTAGAGCCATTTTTGAGCAAATTTTCACGCGTCCAACCTAAAATACGTGAGTTACATAAAATGTTAGTATCTCATATAGTGTATTTGGTGTTCGGTATTATGTGATGCTCATTTTTATTAAGATTTATATTGTTTAAAATCTTAATTCCAGTTGATTGATGATGTTTTGAGCACTCGTATGTGATAATGAGAATGTGCATATGGATTTTGCATTTATTTATGGTGCATTGTCACATATTATATGCCCATATAAAATGTGAGAATAATATAGAAATATATCCCTTGTGTTTGTGAATTTTTGATTACTAATGAGAATGTAGTCACTACAGTGGCCTTTTAACATTAGTATTTGATTTGTTTTGCTTACATGTTTGGGGATGTCTCTGGTCTTGTGTTTGATTATTCTGCCCACAAGTGTTGACATTATATGAGATTTTGAGATTTACGTAAAAGCATTAGATAGAGGAAACCATTGCTTGAGTAACCTATTCACCCACAGGTGGTAGTATCATAAGAGTGAGTGGTGTGTACTTTGATCGCTTTGTATGGAGATTTTACCTACATATATTATGTATTCAGCCCATAGGTGTTTCATGACTTATGTGATGAACTTCTCAGTACAGATACTATTTGTGGCTTTAAGTATCACTGTTTTCCTACATTTATTCTGATCATGATATTGTCAATTTTGCAGTCACCTTCTCTGTAAACAACAACAATGTCATTATTAGTATCACCATTGAAACCTTAACCAGTTTCAACTTTAAGAAGTGGAAGTAGGATGTGGAATTTGCCTTGAAAATGGAAGATATTAACATGGCCATGATAAAGGAAAGACCATATACACCCACATCATATAGTACATATGATGCCAAAGCAGCATTTGCAGTTTGGGAGAGGTCAAATAGAATGTGCTATTTGATCATCAAAAGATCGATCCCAGATCATATATTGAGTGAACTTCTGGAGACAAACATAGCAAAGGAATTCTTGAACAATGTCTCCTAAAGGTACAAGTCTCATCTAATGCTTACATAAGTACCTTGTGTAAGAAATTGTTCTCCATGAGGTACACAAGGGAAAGGGAAGTACGAGAATACATAATTATGATGGTCCACCTCTAGAGTAAGTTGAAGGCACTGGATATTCCAATCCCTAATGCCTTGATAGTTCACCAAGTGCTGAACATACTTCCTCCAGAGTTTGGCATCATAGTCACTACGTATAATTCACATAATAAAGCCTGGGAAATCAATGCCTTGATAGTCCGTTGTGTTGCAAAAGAGGAGAAACTGAAGAATGCTTCCCATATAGCTTTATTTTCTCCACATATGCATACTGGTCAATATAGCATTGCTAAAGGTCCTCAGGAAATGAACAACATGAGGTGTTTTTTTTGTAAGAAGAAGGGGCATAAAAAGTCTGACTGTTAGAAATAAAAAGCATGGAAAGAAAAATAGGAGCTATCAGGTAACTCTTTGGTTTATATGATCCATAAATGTAATCTTGATATAACCATATCAAGTTCTTAGTGGCTAGATAGTGGAGCCTCTAATCAAGTTGGCTCCACAATGCAGGAGTTCATATGCAAGGGAAAGCCAAATAAAGAGGAGTAAAGACTGATGGTGGGTAATAATGAAGAAGTTTTTGTAATGTCTGTAGGAGATGTATGTTTAAACTTAAATACTTGGTTTGTTCTTCCATTACATGACATATTATATATATTGTCTTTTATACGAAATTTGATCTCCGTATCAGTTTTAGACAAGGAAGGTTATAGTTTTGTTATTGATGCTTCCGTTGTAAAGTTATCCTTTAATACAAAACATATTGGTAATGTCGTCTTGTCATATGGATTATATAGGATGTGTCTTGCCCCTCATGAGATGTGTGCTTCTTCATATATTGCCAAACAGGTTACTAGGAAAAGGCCATTGATAAAGGAAAATTAAGTCATACATGTTGTGACATAAAAGATTGGACCATATTTTTAGAGAAAGAGTTGAGAGATTGATTAAGGAAAACATTCTCCCAACTTTAGATTTTGATGATTTGGAAACAAGTGTTGATTGTTGCAGGGGCAAGTTGACCAAAATAAAGAAAAATGTGTGAACTCGTGCTACTGGCTTATTAGATCTTATACATACAGATATTTGCGAACCTTATACAACTACATTGTGCAATTCTAGATTTTTTTGGACTTTCATTGATGATTATTCCCATTATGGTTATATGTTCTTGCTAAAAGAAAAGTTTGAAGTTCTTGAAAAATTCAAAAACTTTAAAGCTGAGGTTGAGAACCAATTGGGAAGGTCAATCAAAATTGTCAGATCCGACCATATAAGAGAATATTATGGCAAACATGGTGTTTTAGGACAAAAAAAGGGTCTGTTTGCCAAATATGTGGAATCATATGGGATAGTGGCTCAGTTCACTATGCCAGGTAGTCCTGAGCAAAATAGTGTGGTCGAAAGACATAATCGCACCCTAAAGGACATAATGAGGTCGATGCAGAGCAGCACTAACCTACCTGATTACCTATAGGGTGAAGCCATTAAGACTATATTGTATATACTTAATAGAGTCCCTAGCAAATCAGTATCGAAGACTCCTTTTGAGATCTGGAAAGGATGGAAGCCTAATCTTGTCCATATTCGTGTATGGGGTTATCCTACTGAGGTACACTTATATAATCCTTTTGAAAATAAGTTGCATACTTGTTCTACTCGTTGTTATTTTGTTGGATACCTGACCATTCTAAGGGATACAAGTTTATTGTAGAGAAGGAGGGTATATAATTGTGGAATCACAAATAGCTAAGTTTCTGGAGTATGATATCTATGATGAGGGTGGTCCTTCTCACCCTCCAGATGAGAGCAGGGTGGATACTACAGTTATTTTGTATCCACCACTCATATAGACAGATCTAATGGATTGAGGTCTTGATACCATACCAGTACATGAACAGGAACCTATAACTGTGTAGACTGAGGTTCTTGTGGTACAAGAACAGGTTCAGTTGAGACAATCCACTAGAATGAGACGACTTATTATCTCATCTTATTACATAGTCTATTTGGATAAACAACATTATGATATTGGACATGTTGTTGACCCAGTTACTTTTTCAGAAGTTGTTTTTGGACCCCATGCAAATCTGTGGTGGGATGCATGAAAGATGAGATACAGTCCATGAAGCATAATGAGATATGGGAGCTAGTCGACTTACCTCATAATTGCAAACCTACTAGTTGTAAGTGGGTTTTCAAGACTAAAAAGGACTCTCAGGGTAAAGTTGAGTTGTTTTGAGGCTCGGTTGGTTGCCAGAAGGTTCATTCAGAGAGAAGGGATTGACTTTAATGTTATCTTTTCTCCAGTATCCTCCAATGATGCATTTAGAAGGATTATGACAATAGTAGCTCATTACGATATGGAGTTACATCATATGGATGTCAAAACCGCTTTCCTGAATGATGACCTTTATGAAGAGGTTTATATAGAGCAACCTGAATGATTTCAGGATCATAAAAAGCCAAATAAGATTTGTAAATTGAGGAAGTCGATATATGGCTTAAAACAAGCTTCTAGACAATGGTACATTAAGTTTGATAACGTTGTTACCTCTTTTGGATTCATGAAAAATGAGGTTGAAAGGTGCTTGTTACCTCTATTGTTATATGTATATGATATTTTGCTCGCATCAAATGACTGGACCATGTTGCATAAGGTAAAGCAACTTTTGGCTAAGCATTTTGACATGAAAGATCTTAGAGAAGCATCTTTTGTCCTAGGTATTCAGATTCACGGAGATAGGTCTCGACACTCATTAAGTCTCTCATAAAAGACATACATTGAGCAAGTGTTGTAGAGGTTTAATATGGCTAATTGTAAACCTGTTGCGACATCTATCTCTCATGGTCAGAGATTATCTTTGGCATAATGTCCAAAGAATGAGTTAGAAAGAGAGGCTATGAAGAATATTCCGTATTCTAGTGCTGTTGGTAGCTTGATGTATGTTATGGTGTACATTAGACCGAGCATTGCATTTGTTATTGGATTACTAGGTAGATATTTAACTAACCTAGGAATCGACTACTAGTATGCTGTTAAATGAGTGTTGAGATATTTAAAGAGAATGAAGGATTACATATTGACATACAAAATGGTTGACAATCTAAACCTCATAGGGTATACAGATTTATATTTTGTTATGTGTCTGGATGATAGAAAATCCACTTCAAGTTACATCTTTATGTTAGTAGATGGTGTAGTATCGTCGAAGAGTGTTAAGCAGACACTGGTGACTTCCTCGACTATGCATGCAGAGTTTGTGGCATGCTATGGGACTGTTACATAGGCGGTTTGGCTAAGAAACTTGATTTTTGAGCTGTCTGTGGTTGATTCGGTAACTAGACCCATCCGATTATATTGTGGTAATCTTTCTATTGTGTTATTTAGTAATAGTAATAAGAATATCACTGGATCTAAGTATTTAGAAGCCAAATATTTGACCATTAAGGAATTGATATAGAAAGGTGACATTGAGGTGGAGCATTTGAGGACTGAGGATATGTTTGCTGATTCTTTGACTAAAGGACTTCACCTAAATGTTTTTGAGTGACATGTATACAGTATGGGTGTATTAAGGCCCTTAGTTAGTAATCATTTATGTTAGCTCCTTGTACATTTTTATATTTTTCATGTATTGTGACGACATAGTTTATTATGAATAAAGATGATCATCGTTTGTTCTTAGTCATACATGTTGTTATGTTATATATTGTTATAATACAGGTGAAAGTCTCAAGATTTGTGTTGATCTTGAGCATATTAAAAGGTCATTGTGTATATATATATACAGATGGACCTTAAGCCTATGTCATTAGAACATATATAGATATACATATATAAATCCTCGGATTTTTGACATGATATAGGGGGAAATAAATATTTAATCCATAAAGGTTTTCTCTAAATGCAGCTTAGCATAATAGCATTTGGTGAGAGAGAAAACAAATTTCTCTAATGTTGTTTAGCATCAAGTTCAGAGAAATTGAGACCTACAAACGGAAAGATGATACATTTTAGATCATATAGGTATCATTCTAGTTTGTCACATTCCATTTTCTCATTCATGTTAGTAGGGTATTAGATATACGTGATTCTATAGGATCTGTGTCACACATGACACATGCATTTGATAGTCTATAGTATCGAAAACTTTGAGGAACGGAATGATGGATTTTCGTTATCTTTTGATCAAATGCTTCTTTTAAACTTGGTTGAACTATATAGTGATTTGCTTAACCATTTTATACTGGTTTTATAAATTTTACAACTTTTATAATTAATTACTGTTTAAGGGAGAGAATGATGGAAAATTTTAATTAATATTGGACAACAATTAATTACATTATAATTTTCTAGATAAAGGCATTTGACTATGAAAATATATTCGTAGCTAAAACAAGAAGTATCACTACCACCACCACCACCACCACCAACACCTAGTATGAATCCTACCAACAAAAAAAGAAACACTAAATGTTTTTAATTGGAATTATATGATCTGAAATTTTTAGATACGATTTTGAAACATATAGCCAAAAGTGCAACTTCTAGATAAGATTTAGAAAAATGTAGCTGAAAGTGCTTCTTCAAACATGTTTAATTTATTATTTAATTTTTTGATGTTATACTTCGATTCCTAGTTTTGCTTTCTCTCTTAAATCATGACTTAAGCCATGTTTAATTTATTATTGATTATTTGATTTTATACATTTTAGGACTATAATGTATTTGAATTATGAATAATTGAACTTGCCTAATTTTAATTAGATTGATGTTTTATTCCAATTATATGTTTACTATTTCATTTAATGACTAAAGTTTGTGCTTGCTTGATCAAGAATTGCATGAATTATTATTCAACTCGAGACCAAAAATAAATAGTTGAAATATCATATTATTGTCATAAGATAGAGATATTTATGAAATTGTTTAGCTTAATGAATTTCATAAGTACTTCAAAGTTATCACAAGGATTAGTCGTTAACTGATTATACTAGATGAGTGAAGTGAGATTAATCTTGGTGAAATATGAAGTAATAGATTTGTTTAATATGACATTTTGTTTTTAATTATTTTAAAAATATTTTTATTCAATTACTTCTATTTATTATTCAAAAAATTTCAATTAGATTACTTTTTATAATTAATAAACACAACCCTTGTAAGACAATCAGTGACGTAGCTACATGGGGGCATTGGGCCCCCGAAAGCTTTTTTAAAAAATTATTTTATATATATATCCCCCCCAAAATTTTAAAAAATAAATATTTGGGCCCTCTTATATTAAATTTCTGGCTCCGTCACTGAAGACAATACTCTTTTCATTATTTATTTGTTTGAGATAACGTATACTTACATAAAAAATTTACAGTAAATTTTTGGCATTGTTATAAAAAACTTTTAGTTACGATTATGAAAAATGTAGCCAAAATTTTGACTTTAGCTACGATTTTTAAATCATCACTACAAGAAGCCTATTGTTTAGTTACCATTTTGAAAATTATTGCCAAAGCTTTTGGTAATGATTTTCAAAATTGCATTGGCAATAATTTTCAAAATCGTCGCAAAACATTGACCTTTAGCTACTTTTTTTTTACCGCGACTTGGATTTTCGCTAAAGATCGACCTTTAGTTATGATTTTCAATTCGTAGGCTAAAAGCCTACTTTGTTGCAGTAACTAAACATTATAGTTTAAGATAAAATTTATAAGGTCATTGCTTAATTTTTTGAAAAATCGAAGGGGGTTAATTTCGCAAACTATCCGCAAATTTCTTTGGCACCAATAAATCAGAAAAATTAAAAGAGCAAAAAATAAATCAACACCAGAAATTT
>JANKOE010000204.1:8924215-8939451 GCA_026284465.1 Erythroxylum citrifolium
TATTAAAAATGTTTATTATTATTCAAAACTTTTTTAATAACCTTAGTATTATTAAGTGTATATATATAAATATATATTATTATTTATTTATTAAATTTATTTCCAAAAGCTCCATCAATTGTCGTGCTTAAAGAAGCGCACATTGCTGGCGATTTGGTAAGTATAATTTTCATATGGAAAGTCAACAAGCAGATGTGGTAGGTGTAAGAGCTCGGATAGAAGGCATCAGGGTTATTTTAATAGAAAAGTACGAATGAAAAGAAAGCATTAAATGCTTTATTTAAATCAAATATTTGTGTATTTGTTTAAAGGATTGGAAAAGCTTTTTAGAAGCATTAAATGATTTGTGAAATGGTTTGACATTCTGTTAACATTAAATGAATTCATAAGCATTAAATGCTTTATGAAAAGAAATCGTTGACATTTTTAAGCGGAAATTAAAGTGATAGGGATTCAGTTTTAAGTAATTAAGTAAGATGTCTCCTTAATTTACGTGTCATAAGGCTCACATGAGCAGCTGCTCAGTGGTAATTAGCTCTAGCACCGATGAAACTGTTTACAAGGCTTTGAGTGAAGTTATGATTACTTTCCTATCCAAGTCCAACTGACTTTAACTTTTTAGTTAAATATATTATGGAAACTTTTGTGATTTGATTTTTTAAAATTTTTACTTATATTTTTTAATTTATCTTATATTATTGTGTAGTTACCATATAATTCCTTTTTTATTTTTATTTTCCTTAATCAAAATAATATAATTTTTTGAATATGATATTATTTTAGAAGAAAAAAATAAAATATGGTAATAAAATAATATTATTAATGAATAAATGATAGTTTTTAAAATATAAAAGACATTATATCATAAAATATTTTAATATAATAAATCTTTACTTTTTATTTTTTATTAAAAGTAAGAATTACTAAAGAAACTTACGTAATACAACAACCAACTAAAATCTTGATAATATGTAGAATTTGCGAAAGTTAAATAATAAGTAACCCTATTCTTAATTAATTAGATTAAAAAACTTACATACTAATAAAAGGAAAATGCTCTGGAATTCTGATCTATTTGGGTAAAAAGGAAGAGATACATACTTGATAATTCAATGGGATTTGTATCCTTGCACTCAAAAGGTGGAATCGCCTACTTCAGGAGCCCTCACATTCTGGCCAGACAGAATAGTGGAGAGTAAATTATGGTTTAATCTTACCTAATTTTTCAGAAAGGTGGCCCAGTGTTTGGTGTACTGCGTGTGTACAAGAAGTCATCACATTGGACAAAACTCTGACGTTACTGCGAACTTGAAATCTTTGCAAATTTTCTTGAGGACCAATTAAGCTACCCCATGCGAGCCGGGATTTGTATCCTTATCTTCATGGAGCTTAACCAACTTTAGTACCCTCATGTCATGATCAACATTTGCACAGTTGATAGAACTCAGTATCCTTAAAACAACGCAACTAACCCCCACTTGACAAAGGCGTATTTCAATATTTGAAGGCACCTGTCTCATCCACATGGCATGTAAAACGTGAGGGAGTTGGAAAATGAAGTGAAGTGAAAGGTCATGCCAGTTTTGTACCAAATTAAAATGTCCCTTTCTAATTTTTGGTTAAGTAGTTAGAGGTCTTAGGTGAGTAACAGAATTTTTTTCTATTTCATAAACATATTTTAACTTTATTTTATTAATTTTTATCCACACATTTATATAAAACTTACGTAACGTAAGCAGATTATTTGGTACAGATAATCTCGGGGTCTCGGGTCGGGTCTTCAAACTTTTTTAAAGGCTTCGTTTTAATAAATACTAAATGCATACTAAGTAACTTGTTTAATTGATGAAGTATTACGTACAAGTTTCTCTTTTATTAAAAAAAAAGTTGGGAGCAACTGACGTTTAAACTCTGGTATCTTTTAGATAGTCATCAAGCAACCACAGCTAACGCTTCATTGGTGGATATGACAAAAGCCAACCAAGATAGCTACATCAATATAAATTCATTAAACCTAAAGGGTGTGGTTGAGTGGCAGGGACTCATCCATCCTTAATCAAAGGTCAGGGGTTCGATCTTTGACTTTGGGTATGGAGCAGCCTTAAATCTTTGGGCCAGCTGTTCCACCCTGTGAGGTGCCTACAAACCAGCGAGAGGATTAGTCACTGGATCTGCTGGTGAATACCCTGGTCTAAAACAAAAAAAAAACTCATTAAAAGAAGGAATTGTTTTGGAAGCACTTAATATATATATAAGTAGATGCCATTAAGAATTAAAAGTAATGGTTAAAAAATTAAATCTTAAAAATGTTAAACTTTTCAATATTTTAGTTCCGTTTTTTATTTTCTTATTCGATTTATTTAATAACTTTTAGTAACCAATTTTTATAAAATAAAATTAATTAATTAATTTTTAATTAAACTTTAAAAATTTTTAGTAAAAAGACAGATTTTTTAATAATATTTAAAATTTAATTTAATTTTTAAATGATATAATAGTGATTAAATTTTTAAAATTTTAAACCTCTTTTTTTCAGCTTAATTTTTTATCTAACTTTTAAAATATTGCTTAAAAGGTTGCAGAGAATCATTTTGTGTTAAAAGCACGAACGAGCAATTAGCATTAGGAATATTAAATTTGCACAACAACCTGGCAAGTAGGGACTAGGGAGCACGTGAGCAAGTCTCAGTGCAAAGTTGCAATCAGCACTAAGTCACGTGCTGTCTTCTGACTGCCCCAGTCTTTTCCGTGCTTGTATCGACGTTTCGCCGGAATATTAAGATTTAAATTTTTTATTATTAAATTTTTATTTATTTATTAATAATCGATTAATTTTTATAAATTATAATTACAAAAATGCGCTCCTAATCTTATTTAATATAAATAAATAAAAAAGAAAAATAACAATGTATTGGATGGTGGATGAAGTGGAGCACCTAACTTTTGAGGCATCTTCTTTGTTATTTGTGACATCGTCGGCATATTTTTAATGTTTTTAATGTTTTAATGTGTTTACTTTCTGAAAATTCTCTAATTTTTTAGAAATTTTTTTCATAAAATAGAAAATAATTAGAAAATATGTTTATTAATAAAAAAATAGATCAATTTTTCAAAAAAAGCTTGTTTTCTATTTTTCCAATTTTTTAGGAAATTAGAAAACTACTTTTAATAGGTTTCCAATTTTTCATCTCTAATTTTCATCTCTAGCCCAGCCCCTTCAAGCCCCCTTCCCAACCCTGCCGGCCTCCCTCCACCGTGCCCGCCGCCAGCCCAGTGACATGTTTTCGTTCCGGTGATCCTCTCCCCTCCGCACCACCACCATCCGATTCGCCGTCACCTCCTCTTTCTACCCCTGTTGCCTGTTTCGGCCAACTGTTGCCGGACTTTCCTAGATCTAAGCCCGACTTTTCGGGTGCCGACGAGTCTCCTTTTCTCCCCGCCCCCTGTTCGACCGTTCAGCTCCACCCAACGCTTACCGCGTTCGCTTCGCCTCACCCGGATCTCCCTTGTCCTCCACTTGGTTCGGTCGTTGGAGGCGTCTCCGCCATCGGCGAGGGGTTCGACGGTTTGGCTCTTACCGACCCTCGCGCTTTTCCCCCTCTCTCCGGCGTCTCTCACCACTCGACGACCCCACTGCCACGAGCCTCGCCTGCGGTCGCCGCTAGCCTAGCCCCCCCGCCGCCTGCTGCCCCAACCGGCGTCGAGCTAGGACGCCTGAAGCTGCCGCCCGCGCATGGTCCATCTGCCCGTGCATGGGATTTTTAATATAATTTTGATTTCTAATTCTTTTGAAATCAAAACACAATTTTAGTAAATATATTTTGTAATTTTTAATTTTAGAAAATAATTTTTTCAATATTAATTAGTAAATATGTTTTCGACAATTTTTACTGAAAATAAAAAATAAAAATATATATAAAAAATCTAGATAGAAAATAAAAAACTATTTTCTAAAACTAAACGGAAATATCTCTAATTCCTTCGCATGTTTTCTGTTCCTTTCTTTCTTTATTTATTTATTTTGGGTGGTAGACATAAATAAAAACCACTGGTGACTGGTGATTGGCGACTGGCGACTGAACTGAGGACAGAGACTGTAGATACTACAAAACAAAGTCAGCAGCTTCTCTCACGTTCATCGTCCTCTATAAATCTAAACATTGACACTCTTGCCGTTGGACCTCACTGCGCCTCTCTGTCTCTCTCCCTCAATTCAAGCCATGGCGGATCTGAAGTCTACGTTCTTGAAGGTGTACTCTGCTCTCAAGCAGGAACTCTTGGAGGATCCTGCTTTTGAGTGGACCCCTGAGTCTCGCCAATGGGTCGACAGGGTACTCCCTTTTTCTTATCTTCTTTTACCATCCTTTCTGATTTTGTTTTCCCGGGTTTTCGTAATCTAAAGATTAGTTCTTGATCCCGTTCTCCATTGAGATTTGAACTTCAATGCTGTTGCTTGGGCTTAAGAGAAAAGATGGCCTAATAAGTTGCTGAGATGTGCAATTCCTATTCGTTGTTCATGACATCTTTACTACCAAAGAAACACTTCCTGTCATAATGCTTCTAGCTTAATTCCTTTATCGTACTTATGGATCAAAAAACTGACTTTTGGCATGTTCTTGGCTGAGGATCCTTTTACCATGTGTTCCTTCTGCCAACAGTGATAAATTTGTGCAGTTAAAATGCAGTTATCTGACTGTTTTATTTGTTCAATCTGATGCAGATGTTGGACTACAATGTCCCTGGAGGTAGGATTCAAAATTTGTAAGAACTTATAATGTGAACGGACTTAACAGTTCGGGAACTTCTGTTGTCAACCTTTGTAATAATGTAAGATTTATACATTACTTGATAGCTTTAGCATTATATTTTGCTTACAGGGAAGCTGAATAGGGGCCTCTCTGTGATTGATAGCTATAAATTGTTGAAAGAAGAAAAGGAATTAACTGAAGAGGAAATCTTTCTTGCTAGTGCTCTTGGATGGTGTATTGAATGGGTACTTATATTGAATGACTTCATTCCCAGTTTAGGGTTTCACAATTATGGCAGCTAATTAGTGCCAATGACATCAATTTTTGTAGCTTCAAGCATATTTTCTTGTTCTAGATGACATTATGGATAGTTCACACACAAGACGTGGTCAACCTTGTTGGTTTAGGGTACCCAAGGTTTGTGTTTATATATATTTTTTCCTCTTTTGTTTTCCTCTGCTGTTGTTTTCATTGCTTCCAAAGTGTTTGACGTCCATGAACTCTGTTTTAGGTTGGTTTGATTGCAGTAAATGATGGAATTTTGCTTCGCAATCATATTCCGAGGATTCTCAAAAACCACTTTAAAGGCAAGGCATACTATGTGGATCTTGTGGATTTGTTTAATGAGGTAAATAACTTGCTTATATTTTCTTGGATTACTTTCTGGGGATATATGTTATTGACAGTTCATGTATGCTTCTGCAGGTGGAGTTCCAAACAGCCTGTGGGCAAATGATTGATCTGATAACAACACTTGAAGGAGAAAAGGAATTGTCCAAATACAATTTGTCAGTGTAAGTGAAATACTTGCAATTTGACTGCTATTGGCATTTTGGGCAATTTTGACCAAGAAACCGTATCTTTTCACAATCAGTAGTCTTCTATGTAATACTATTCCTACTCATGGTCATGAATATTTAAAAAACAAGTTAAATCAAATCCTTTATGAGTTTGACCCTTCAATCAAAGCTGCATGCCACTGATGCTACATGGGCTAATTATATTCTCCCAAAGGATAGGGAATATGAGATAATGAGACTATTACAACTGAGTTTAAGCAATCTTCTGTTGTTATTTGGATTTTTAGAACTCTTAGTTACTTTGAATGACTGCGTAGTTGTCTTTATGTTCATCTAGCTTTGTTGTTTGTGAGCCCTCTAATTACTTCTTAAACTTTTGCAGTCACAGGCGTATTGTTCAGTACAAGACTGCCTACTATTCATTTTACCTCCCAGTGAGTGTACTTTAACTGATTAAATGCCTCTTTTATATGCTAGAATCAGATAAAGCTTTATTATGCACGTCATCCTTTTGTTGATTCTCTGTCATTTCTTCCAAAGAAAAAACAGAAACAAAATAAAAAGAGATTTTGATAATATGTTGTTGAATTTCAATAGAATGTGCATTCTTAATGTTGGGAATTTCAGTAACGGAATGATCATCTGACCATTCAATCATTAATCATTTCAGGTTGCATGTGCATTGCTCATGGCAGGTGAGAATTTGGACAACCATGTTGTCGTGAAAAACATTCTTGTGGAGATGGGAACCTACTTCCAAGTACAGGTATGCTTAAAATTTTAATGACCTTGACTTTCCCCTGGAGTTTCTTTTTGTTACTTGTGCGATTGAATGTCTTTCTTGGCATTTCTGCGCTCTATTCAACTTCTGTAACAGCTTGTGTTGCGAAGGCAATTCTTAAATGATGCATGTATGGGGCTTCATGATGTTTATCTTCATGGATTTTTCTTTTCTTTTCTTTTTTTCTCCTGATCTATACACAATTCAGTTCAACTGGGTACAGTGCATCACTCGGAAGTCGATGGAAGTTTAAGTGTTAGTCTTCACCGTGTCAGTTATCTTTGAAATTCTTCTTGTGCAGGATGATTATTTGGATTGCTTTGGTGATCCCGAGACGATTGGTAAGGTAAGCACAACTTTGGTGAACATGTAAAATTAGATTGCACATGTCAAATAAAACTCCATTTAACTGAACTTTATTCTTTCTAAACATCGTGCACTCAGATAGGAACAGATATTGAAGACTTCAAATGCTCATGGTTGGTCGTGAAGGCTTTGGAACTTTGTACCGAAGAGCAAAAGAAATTATTATATGTAAGAGTGGTGTAATGTTTAGTTCATTTATGTGATTGTTGTCTGAGACAAAATAGCTTTTATATGTTGCTAATGCTCTTCCCATCCAGGACAACTATGGGAAAACTGACCCTGCCAATGTAGCAAAAGTGAAGGCTCTTTATAACGAGCTGAATCTTCAGGTGTGTGTTTTAAGTCCTTGCAATAAATGTGCAGAGATGGTGGCTTTACTCTTCCTTAGTATTGTAGGTTCATATTAAGGCACTTTCAGGTTTTTTCTGTTTATCAACTTCCCTTGATGTTCATCTTGACAGGCTGAGTTTGCTGAGTACGAAAGGAAAAGCTATGAGAAACTGATAACTTCCATTGAAGCTCATCCGAGCAAAGCAGTCCAAGCAGTGTTAAAATCTTTCTTGGCTAAAATATACAAAAGACAGAAGTAGCGCAAGGGCTATGAGGTTGATGATGCCGAATGTTTCCTAATTAGTCAAAAGTTGTTGCTTCCTAATCAGCTTGGTGTTCTGTTCCTGAAAATAACTTGTACTTGCTTGCATCATTCATAAGATATGTGAACGATTTGACATTTCCTGATGATTATATTCTGATGAACAATTTCTCACCCACCAAACAGGGCATAGTTTTGTCACCAACTCTTTTGTTAACTAGTGTGTATGCATTTTTAAAGGTAGTTTTTTCAACCGAAAATCCTATATTTAAGTTAAAAATGCTTGGTTGGATGCAATCTTAATATTCTTAATGAACTATTAAATACTAATATAATTAAAAAACTAATATCTTGAATTAAGAAACCATCTCCAATCATCAAAACAAAAATGTCTGTTCTGAAAATTCAATCTTAAAAATGTCTCTGAGATTAACAAAAATGATGTAGACAAGTCAATAGTCAAACAACAAGCAAGGAGTCCGTTTGTCTTGGAGAATTACAATCGTTTTTCCTTCTTTTTTTTTATTTGGTTTCATGGCTCTTTCTGCATATCAAATTCAAAGATTCTAAAGACTTGGATTCTGAATTCAGAAGATAATGATCGTTTTAGTTATTCAATCTTTCAAATTTCACTTGATCCTATGCGTTATCTCTTTTGGAAGATTCGACTAAATGTTTTATCCTGGGTCATTGTCGTGAACATTTTTTATCTTGTCCTTCGTCTAACATTATGATCCTATAGTAAACTTTCTCATTTTTTAGAATTTTGTTTCTCAATCAGCCTGAGCTTTTGGTCCCCGATTCTGGGTTATGATTATTGCTGCTAGAATATTTCTTCCAAAGACTTGTTTTTTGATCCAATGTTTTTTATGGTAACTTTTTGAAAATCAGAAAAGACGTCTTTTTTATTGTCAAATTTTGTTTCTTTAATGGAAAACACTTCTGGGTTTGATTTGATTTTGGAGGGACTTTAGGCTTTTCAATTTTCTTTTTGGTGTTTGGTTAGGGGAATGAGAAATGAATCTTGTAGTTCGTGTGATAGAGGCAAGGAATTTGCCACCAATGAACACTAACGGCCTGAGCGATCCGTATGTAAAATTGAAGCTGGGAAAGCAGAAGTTCAAGACCAAAGTAATGAAGAAATGCTTGAATCCAAGTTGGAGTGAGGAATTTAGTTTCAGGGTTGATGATTTGCGTGACGCACTTGTAATTTCTGTATTGGATGAAGACAAGTACTTCAACGATGACTTTGTTGGGAGAATTAAAATGTCAGTCTCGCGTGTTTTTGATGCAGATAATAAGTCCCTTGGCACTTGTTGGTACCCTCTCCAATCCAAAAACAAGAAGCTCAAGAAGAAGAATCGTGGTACTTTTGATTTTTAGCATTTGCATTCAGCACAGCAACCTCTATAAATTTACTGTATGATTTATGTTGTAACGTTTTCTTCTCTTTTATGCTCAAACAGGTGAAATTCTTCTAGATATATGTTTGTCTCCAAAGAATTCTGTCGACTCAATTCCTGAGGGTGATCAATCCCAACGGGGGAAGAATGCAGAGAAAATTATAGAAAATCCCACTACGGTTTTGAATGACTCAACCAGATCATCCTCTCCATTGAAGGGAGAAGAAACTGTTTCTGCTAAAGAAGAGAAGTCTATCACACAAAAAAGTCTTGCTGTGAGAATTGCTCAGATTTTTAACAAAAATGGTGATGCAACATCCACCACTTCCAGTAAAGGCATTGAGGTAATAGAGATACCTGAAATCTTCGGGGTTGAGGCTTGTGATGACAAGTTGGTGGATCAGTCTTCTTATGATAACTTTGAAGAACTTATGAAAGCAATGGAATCTAGGGGTGAGGGAAGCGAAACCCCAAGTAATCTGCCTGGGGGTCTCCTTCTAGACCAGTTATATGTAATTGCTCCCAAAGATCTGAACGCCTTATTGTTTTCACCCGATTCAACTTTTTGGACATCATTGGCAGATTCTCAGGGGAAAACAGAACAGCAGTATGGACCTTGGAAATTTGAAAATAGTGGTGCAAACTTGAAAAGGTCTATAACATACGTTACTGCTCCAAGCAAATTAATTAAGGCTGTGAAAGCCTTCGAGGAACACACATATCTGAAAGCAGATGGGAAGGCTTTTGCTGTTTTAGCTAGTATAAGTACTCCAGATGTCATGTATGGGAGCACCTTTAAAATTGAAGTACTTTACTGCATCACATCTGGCCCAGATTTGCAATCGGGGGAAAAAATTTCGCAGCTTCTTGTGTCTTGGCGGATGAACTTTCTGCAGAGCACCATGATGAAGGGTATGATAGAAAATGGTGCAAGACAAGGTATAAAGGATAGCTTTGAGCAGTTTGCAACTATGCTATCTCAAAATGTTAAGATAGCTGATTTGAAGGACACAGGATCCAATAAGGAACAAGTTTTAGCTTCACTACAGGCAGAACATCAATCAGACTGCAAACTGGCAATGCAGTATTTTGGAAATCTCACCGTAGTTTTTACTGTGCTTATAGGTTTATATATCCTTGTCCACATCTGGCTGGCTGCACCTAGCCCATTCCAAGGGCTTGAATTCGTTGGGCTTGATTTGCCTGATTCGATTGGTGAAGTAATTGTCTGCTGTGTTCTGGTTCTCCAATGCCAAAGGGTCCTTGAGTTGGTTTCACGCTTTATGCAGGCCAGAGCACAAAGGGGTAATGTTTAGTTCCATTTCTAGGCTCTACCTGAAGTCTCTATATACATTTTTGGTAGTAATTTCTTTTTTGCTTAGCTGAAATGATTATGTGACTTGAGAAATATATTGATGCCAAGATTTGGTATCTCATTTAATGTTTGCTTGCATTTAGGCAGTGATCATGGAGTCAAAGCCCAAGGAGATGGGTGGCTTCTTACTGTTGCGTTGATTGAGGGAAGCAATTTAGCAGCTGTTGATTCAGGAGGCTTCTGTGATCCCTATGTGACCTTCACCTGTAATGGCAAAAGTAGAACGAGCTCAATTAAGTTCCAACAATCTGAACCTATGTGGAATGGTGAAATACTTCTCCTATGAATTACTTTGATATACACCTATCCTGCAACTTTACTAATCAGAGAACCTGCTCAGTCAAATGCTTTTAGGATTTTGTGGCAAGTTTCTTTAGAACTTGATTAGTAATTTTAAAGGGATATGTTGACTTCTGCAGAAATTTTTGAATTTGATGCCATGGATGAGCCTCCTTCTATGTTGGACATGGAAGTTTATGATTTCGATGGGCCTTTTAGTGAAGCTACATCTTTAGGACGTGCTGAAGTTAATTTTCTGAAATCTAACGTATCGGATCTGGCTGATGTGTGGGTTCCTCTTCAAGGAAAACTAGCACAAGCTTGCCAATCTAAGCTGAATTTAAGAATTTTCCTGAACAACACGAAAGGTGGCAATGTTATTAAAGACTACTTGAGTAAGATGGAGAAAGAAGTGGGAAAAAAGGTAAACGGCTAGTCATCCTAAGCTGGCTTTCACTTCTGCTACTTTGCTCTATAAATGGAGATCACTAGACCTGTTTCTTATACATTTAAGTGTGGATGAAATTTCATAGATAAGCTTGCGTTCTCCTCAAACAAATTCAGCTTTCCAGAAGCTCTTTGGACTTCCACCCGAGGAGTTTCTCATCAATGACTTCACCTGTCACTTGAAGAGAAAAATGCTTCTGCAGGTTTAAATATGTGATGTTGAATTTTTGTGATGATCCTGTGGTCTTCTGATTGTTATGTCATTTTCTTAATGAGTTTTAGTCATTTACAAGAGATTCTTGGTTCTTTGTTTCTTATTGACTTGCAGCATTGTGTGTTCAGGGTCGCCTATTTCTGTCAGCAAGAATTATTGGGTTCCATGCTAATTTATTCGGGCACAAAACTAAGTTTTTCTTTCTTTGGGAAGACATAGACGACATTCAAGTTTATCCTCCTACTATTTCATCTATGGGTAGTCCCGTTATCGTTGTCACTCTACGACAGGGCAGAGGTATGGATGCAAGGCATGGTGCAAAGTCACAAGATGAGGTGGGAAGGCTGAAGTTCCAGTTCCACTCTTTTGTATCTTTCAGTGTAGCAAATCGGTAAATGATTGATGTGGTGCCTTTATCTATTTGGTAGTACTTTAATGATTTGCTCCTGTGCATCATTACTTTGTTGGTTTTTTTGTTCTAATGTACACTTCTTCTTTCTAAAGGACAATCAGAGCCCTATGGGCTAATATTGAATGACAGATTGAGTGTTTAAGTCTATGATGTTAATTCAATGCTTGTATACTGAATAGGACAATCATGGCTCTATGGAAGGCTAGAGCATTGACTCCTGAGCAGAAGGTGCAATTAATTGAAGAAGAATCTGAGAGTAAAACCCTTCAAGCTGAAGAGAGTAGCTCCTTCTTGGGTCTTGATGATGTTAGCATGTCTGAAGTTCATGCTGCTGCTCTTTCTGCCCCTGTATTTGCTCTTGTTCTCCCTCGACCTCTCTCTTTGTTCTACATTTATGCCTAATGCATGAGTTTACCAAGATCAGTACTAGAGGAGCATTTTATGAATTCGGGTCATGGTCATGCTAGTATATTTGGATTCTTGTGTTCTTAACTTAGTTTGAATTATATGTGAGGACCTTTATCTGACTGTCTTGAGATGTTCTAGGCCGATTTTGTTATGGAACTGTTCGGTGGTGGTGATTTGGAACGCAAAGTCATGGAAAAAGCTGGATATGTTAATTATTCTTATACACCATGGGAATCAGAGAATGATGTAGATGAGAGGCAAATATATTACAGATTTGAAAAACGCATATCCCGTTATGGAGGAGAAGCTACATGCACACAGCAGAAGTATCCCCTCGCTGATGGGAAAGGGTGGGTAGTGGATGAGGTTGCAACTCTCCACGAAGTCCCGCTTGGTGACTATTTTAATGTATGGCTTGCAACTTGAGATTGCATATATCTTTACCTATTTCTTCTTAATAACTTTGAATGTGGCATTATTATTTCACTCCTGTCTTAATATGATTTGCAGATTCACCTGAAATTCCAAATTGAGGACACATCGTCAAAACCAAAAAGCTGTTATGTGCAGGTATCCTTCGGAATTGCATGGCTTAAAAGCACCAAACATCAGAAAAAGATTACAAAGAACATCCTTTTGAACGTCCAAGATCGCTTGAAGGTGACATGTAGCTTAGTTGAGAAGGAGTTCTCAAATGTGTAATGAACTCCCCTCTTTTAGAAACTTGCCATTGAAACTTTGAAGCGTAAGCATACTTTTCTGGAAGAGTTGTGCTGAATTGTGTAAAGAGTCTGTGGATGAGTCCACAGTTCATGTATAGAAGAAAGTAAGTAGAGCTACAGAGTAAACTCATTTTTGTAAATATACCAAATTTTCGGGTTCAGATTCTATCTTTTCATTTAATTGTGTAAGACAAAGTTAATACACTTTTCATGTATATAGATTTATTTGTTAGAATTAAGGATAATTCTCACGTATCTGTTAGGGTAGAAATAGTCAGAGTCACTGAGATTTTTAGATAAGAATTATTTTTATCTCAAGTAGTTAAGATATATACGTAGCTTGTCCTGCCTATTTAAAGGCTCTAAATTATTCCAATAAAGCATTGATTTTGCTTCCAATTTTTTTTCTTGCCATATGTCAAAATCTCCAACAAAATTAGTATCAGAGCTCGGTTCCTTAAGATGTGGGAATTATTTCAAGTCAATTGCACACACAAGCATGGTTGCTAATGTAGGTGTTAATGTGTCTCAGCCACAAATTTCGTTTTTGAAAGGAGACTCGTACGAATTTTAGAGCATCAAGATGAAGACATTGTTTCGATCCCAAGATCTCTGGAACTATGTCAAAACATGTTATGAAAAAAATGAAGAAGATGAGACTTGCAACAAAAAGCGTCAGAAGTGAGACATCAAAGCACTCTTCTTCATCCAGCAAGCAGTAGATGAGTCGATTTTTTCACAGATAGCAACAGCTACCATGACCAAGCAAGTATAAACCACACTCAAAACTGAATATCAGGGTTCTTCCAAGGTAATCATTGTCAAATTGCTATCACTGAGGCGTGATTTTGAGACTTCATGAAAAATAACAAATCTATACAAGATTTTTGGCAAGAGTTTCATCTATTGTAGAACAAATGAGATCTTATACAGATCAAATATCAGACGAAACAGTAATTGCTAAAGTTCTAAGGAGCTTGCCATCTAAGTTCGATCATGTGGTGGTTGCGGTTGAAGAATCAAAAGATCTATCCAATTTTTCGTTTGATGAGCTGATGGGATCACTTCAAGCTCACGAAGCATAAATCAATCAATCGAATGGAAAGGATGAAGAAAAGGCTTTTCAGATCAAGGGAGAGCCTGAATACTCAAATCAATATGTAAAAGGAATAGGCTTAGGAGGCTACCGAGGAAGGGGCTGAGGTAGAAACAGTACACTTAAATGCTCATACTGTAACAAATATGGGCACTCTGATAAGTATTGTTGGTACAAACCAGAAGAGGCGAATTATGCTGAAGAAGAGGAAGATAACTTCTTGTTTATGACAATAACTACATCAAAGGAGGAAAAGAACGACGTCTGGTACATAGATAATGGCTGCTCTCATCACATGACCAGAGATCGTTCAAAGTTCAAAAGGCTCAATGAGAATGTCAAATCACAAGTGCAGTTTGGAGATGATAAACAACAGCAGATTGAAGGCAAAGGGGCAACTGAGATCTCAGTTGGTAACCAGAAAAAATTCATTATGGATGTTCATTTCACTCCTTGTCTAGCATACAACTTGTTGAGCGTCAATCAATTGATTGAATTTGGTTATGTGGTGGTATTTGATGATGGTAGATGCACCGTGACACACAAAATCACTGGTAAAATTGTTGCTTATGCTCATATGTCTTCAAATCGTATGATTACTCTTGACTTTACTGAAAGAACAGAAACAACCATGGTGAGTAAGAATCTTGCAGAAAGTGAATTCTGGCATCAATGATGTGGCCATTTGAACATTAAAGGGCTACAGTTGCTAAAGAACAAGCAAATGGTGAGTAATCTTTCCATCATTAAGCCATTGGAGAAGGTCTGCGAAGGATGTATGGTTGGAAAGCAAACAAAGCAATCCTTTTCGGTAGGAAAATCAAAGAGAGCTGAAGATATTCTTGAATTCATCCATGTTGATCTATGTGGTCCCATAAGGACAGAATTGTTAGCTGGCAGCAAATATTTCCTCTTATTTACTGATGATCTTAGCAGGATGACTTGAGTATATTTCTTGAAGCACAAATCAAAAAACTTCGAGTGCTTTAGGAAATTCAAGGCACTTATGGAAAAACAAAGTGAAAAAGTTATAAAAGTGCTCCATACTAATTGTGGAGGTGAGTTCGCTTCAAAAGATTTCAATGCTTTCTGTGATGAACAAGGAATAAAGAGGCAGCTCACAACTCCATACACTCCCGAGCAGAACGGTATAGCCGAACGCAAGAATCGGACCGTCGTGGAGATGACTCAATCCATGCATTAACAAAAAGGAATGTGTTAGAGACCACCTGCTCTAACAATAATTCAACTCAAATAACAGAGACCTGCACTTCAAAACCAACACACTGCAGCAATGGAACAGGAACAAGAATGAAATAGTGATGAATACTATCCATAAATTATTATTCCCTAGCTAGACTTAGAGGGCTAGCTGAACCTCCATACAATCACCAAATAACCGAATACCAATTATTCCCCCTCTAACAACCTTATATTCCCTCCTTCTAACTAACTCTCACATGACTCATCTCTCCATCTCTCTCCCCAATTTACCCTCACCACTCCTCACATATTACCTGCATTGCCACATTTCGTATCCCCCCTTTTCTTACTATATTTCTACTGAAATCTAGTCTCAACAATAACCCCCCC